>JAVSCE010010782.1:0-24209 GCA_032199065.1 Smutsia gigantea | reverse complement strand
ATCCAGTGCTCTCCTATAAGCCCACGTTTTACCTGACTCTCTGGGAATGCTTAACTTTTCCCAGCCATTGATGTGGCAGCACAGGCTATTTTCAGCACTGTAGATTTAAGAGGGTGGCATGCAGAGAAACAGCAAACAGTAAAGCCTACTCCTTCTCTAAATTAACAATCACATAAGTTCTGCATTTCGTTCCCCAACTACTTACACAATCAAGGCTCTATGAATGTTTGTGGCTTTTCCAAAGCACCTGTCATTCTGCTGGTTCCCTGCATAATGGATTAAATAAAATTTTGACAGGCGTTCACCAACAAACGTGTGGGATTCGTGGTTTGTAACAATAAGGTATTGCGCTTTCAAGCAGTTTTTTGGAAATGAGAAAGGCATTTCCAAAGGCCTTCTAGCCAACTTCGCCTCACAGGGACCCAGCCAAACCAGACCAAGCTCCGTTTCCCAAGGGGCATGGAACCAGCTGGTTTGGAAGGCTCAGCATGTGGGCTTCAATGCTGACCAGAAGGGTCTCCATCCCCAAGACCATATTTTCTGTATCAACATCAGGCACAGAGAGGCAGAGGACATACCTGCTGAACAAAACATGGACCTCAGGTACTGGACCAGGAAGGCAGGGGCACTATATTCATTGAAACTCGATTTCTATTTTAATAGCATCTGACATTTATTGGAAATAAGGAAAAGACGTTTCTCCACGTAGTGTAGAAGAGCTGGACAGAGTACAGGGATTACTGTGTTGAACAAAAGGCACACATCAGAGAGACAGCAGCAAATTCAGAAGAGAACTGGATTCTGGGCAAAACTAAGAGGTCCCCAGGAGAAAACGAGTGACTCGATGGGGCTGCCAGGCACCGCTGGGACCTGGCGGCCATCTGGCAGCAGCAGCAGATGTCTCTGGGAGTAAGTGGGGAGGGAAGGGGTCCCGCTGAAGGTGAAAGGCTGGCCGGCCCCTCCAAGAGAGTGGCGAGCTGTTTGCACCACTGTCCAGGGACTGTGGCCAGCTCGGATACCTCCTGGGTGAGTCCAGATCGCTGGAGGCTGCAGTCTGTCGGCGGGACGCGCTGGGCGGTGATAGCAGCGGCAGCGCAGGTCTCGGCACACGGACGCAGGCCTGGTCGTCTGGCAGGGGGCGGTTGGCTGCGGCCGGGCTGCGGGTGGTCTGTCCGATGGGTAACTGGGGCCCAGCTTGCAGGAGTGCAGCACAGAGTCCAAGAGTGCGTGGGAGGGACCGGCTGGCCGGAGAGGGCGGCGGCGGCGGGCCCCAGAGCGAGGACCAACCGCAACAGCGGGAACCTGGAGCTATTACTGGAACAAAGGCAAGCACTACGCGGGAGGGGACAGGAGCGCGGGGGACATCGCGGAGACTCGAGGTGAGGGAGGGGGTGGCGCGGCGGGACGATGCCCGTGACGATCTGCGCAGCGGCCACTGGCGCGGCCAGAGGACCCTCCCGCGAGCACCCGCCCCCAGGCCCGAGGGGCTCCCGGCCTAGAAGTCCTCGTCCTCCACCCATCCAAAGACGCGCTTCATCTCGGCCAGGAAGCCCCGGTAATCACTGAGGAGGGGGCTCTGCTTCCTGATGTAGGGGATCACCCACTGCAGGGCCGGTCCCGTCAGGCGTGTGATGAGGAACGTCACCTTCAGGGCATCGGTGGAGAACAGGGTCTCGTCCACTAGCATGTAGGCGCCCGTCTGCACGATGAACTCCGGGAGCCGGTCGGTGTCGCCGTCGAACGTCTCGGGGAAGGGAATGGGGTTCCTCCAGCGACGCGTCTGGGGTCGGATAGGCAGGGCCAGCAGGGCCTTAATCAGCTGCACTCGGCCGTCCATCTCGCCGCGCTCGCTTCGCTGGGCTGGCGCGAGGCTGGTCCGTGGTCCGCGAGGAGGCGTGGCGGGAGATGCGTGCCTGCGTGCGGGGGCGGGTCTAAGGCGGGGATGGGCCGGGACAAGGGCGGGGCCCGGATTCGGCGGGGCTCCTCCACAGGCCAGTGTGTCGCTAGTGCGCATGTGCGACCCGGGGATGGGAGGAGCGAGCTAGGCTGGGAATGAAGGGGCGGGGTCGTGGGAAAGGTTCCGCCTAACACCCTCTCAAGTAGGTGGGGTCGGGTAGAGGGCTGGATCTAGGTCGGAGTGGAGGGGCCTGCGTGGGAGGGGTTCCGCATGCTGGCTGAGGACGTGGGCCCGGGAACCTGGACGAAAGCTCAGGACCCTTGGTCTTAGTTGATGAGGGTGGGGACGGGTGCCCTTACAGAAGGGAGGGAGCAAATGCTCCTTGCTGCGGCGTCTGCCTGGTACACGCTCAAGATTGCCAGCCGGTCGCCTGCCATTGCATGTTCCTTAGCCCGCCTTTGAGGATGGCGCTTTGGGAGACTAGAGGGTGAATCATTTTGTGAAATCCCCCTCTGTCTTTTCTGATGCCTTCTCACTATTAGAATGATTTGTTTTTCTCAGTGTACCACTGAAGAGATACTGTGTGTGCCATTGTATCATAGCGAGGTGCTTATAATGTCAGTACATTTTCTTATTGATGATGTGTACTAGGTTACTTGTTCACCCTAGCTACTCTGAACACAGTTTGATCTGCTGTGTTAAAAGTTCTAAAGAGCAGGATAGTATGCGCTTCTCCCCGCATCCATATAGATCTCAGTAAAACAGTCCTTCCTATCATTGCAACTAAACGAAGGGTATCTTGCCTCAAAACATTCCAAGACGCACTCCATGAATGTTCTATTCTTTTACAGTTAGAAATGAAAGACATCAAATATATGTTCTGTTTCTATTGGTGTGGGTAAATTGCAGTATTTCCAGAATCTCTCACGTGGCCTTAGTGCATCTCCATATCAACAGGTGTTTCCAAGGGGTGGAGAAAAGTAGTCTATCTCCATATCAGTAGGTGATTACAAGGGTGAGGGGAGAGAGAGGGTATAACTGGACTGGAGAATATTGCTGGGGTCCATTTTGCAGCCAGGTGGTGAGAAACACTGGCGAGTAGAAGGGGACAACTGCTTATAAGCAATAAATGGCTTTCTCCCACTTTATTTCTCCCTTTGACTGATTTGGTTTTAGAAGTATTTTGCCCAGGGCTGGGAGAAAGATTTTCCCCATGGCGTTACACCTGAGTGTAGTGGGCAGGAACTCTAAACCCGAAATCTGTTTTCATGGGTGCCTTGCTTGGGCGGGCTGCCACTGTGGATGTTGGGGAGGCCCCAGTGGCTGCAGTGGTAGAGGGTGCAGCTTCACCCAGGAGCCAGCTGTGTGTGGGGCTTCCTCTTGGGGAGCCCCTAGTAGAAAATTGGTCTAGGAAGAAATGTACACAGTATGCTCCTTTGGGGGTAAACGCCCTATCCAAAATGGGATTTGGGCTTTCTTCACTCTAACTGCCTGGCCCACACAGCCATCTATCACAGCAGGGGTCCCAGGAAACCGCTTAGGGTTGCCATAAATCAGAGAACATTCAGCTTCTGTGCCCACCAGCACCAGGACACATTGTATATTCACGCTCTCCCACCTCCTAGACAGGTGGGGCCTTCCACAGAATAGGGGAAGGGTGGAGACACCAGAAGCTGCGGAATTAGCCCTCCAAGAGAAAGAAGACTGCTTACAGGCCCTCAGTGGCCGTGTAGCAGACAGGGTTGTGGAATGTCTGTTTGTCGAGATAGTAGAAAGGGTTATTGAGGACAGAAACACACTTCGGCAGGAGAGAGACACACTTCAGTGTCACCTGGAAAAGCTGGATGATGACCTATGGGATGCCCATAAGAAAGAGAGACAGTTATTGAGAGGACAGGTCATGCTCCTGGATGACATATTAGCAGCGAGGGAGGAGGCACCAGGAGAATCCGCATTGCAGGAAGCCATGGGGGAGGGGAAGGAAAGAGTGGTGCCTTCAGCCCCGGAATGGTACAGGAGATGTTGAGGGAGGATGAGGGGTTGGAGCCGAGAGCAGAACTGTTGCCGAGGCCACCGCCCAAGGCACCACCCTCCACACAATTAAGGGCCCACCCAGTTGTAATTAAGAAAGTAAAAATGCACCAACAGCAGCTCCTCAGGGGGAGGAGCAGCCCCCTCCCGAGGTTGTGGAGCACTCCATGCTCTGCCCTATACCCAGGATGAGCTGGTGGACATGAGTGTCCGGTATTGGCAGAAGCCATCAGAACTTCTGCCTACATGGCTTTTGTGTCTTGGGATATAGGGGTGGAAAACATTTGTATGTTGGGTTCTGAAATGGGTAGACTGCCTTTCCTGATGACTCACCCTTGCCTCCGGCAGCGGTTGCAAAGTGCCCATGACATCTCAGGGACCTTGCCAGCCAGTCCTCCACACACTTCTGGATTGGCTGACAGCAGCCATCAGGGCAGTTTGGCCTAATCAGAGTGGTTTACCATACTTACCCACTAGCTAGAAAACATATGCAGAGCTCCAGCAAGTGTTACAGAAGGTGGATGGAGGACAGAGAGGGGAAGAGCTGTCAGTGGGCTGATTTGCAGGCAGTATGGCTTGTGATCACCCAGGAGCCTCCCCTATAGTTGTCTGCACTGACAGCTGGGCTGTCTATTGGGGCTTGACCCTGTGGCTACTGACATGGTACCATGCCAACTGGATGGTTGGTCACGGGCCCATTTGGGGGCAAGAGTTGTGGCAAGACCTATGGGCCTCTAGTCAGACTAAGACAGTTACCACATATCATGTGACTGGCCATTTGCCTTTGGCATCCCCAGGGAATGATGAAGCCGACACATTGGCCCAGGTGTGTTGGGTAGAAGGGAAACCTGTCTCTGATGTAGCCCAATGGTCACATCAGTGTTTGTTGCATGTGGGGCAAAAGACAATGTGGGCTGTAGCCCATCGATGGGGCTTGCCATTGACCTTTGAAGAAGTCAGCAGAGCCCGGAAGGAGTGCCTCGTGTGCTCTAAGGGGGACTTACACCGAGTCCCACAGCAACATGGGACGAGAGTAAAGGAGCTGATACCCGTTGTCAGGTGGCAGATAGGCTATATTGGGTCTCTGCCGATATCAGAAGGATATCAGTATGCCATGACTTGTGTGGACTTAGCTACTGGACTATTGGTTGCTTTTCCTGCACGTTGTGCAGCTCAGCAAACCACCAAGAGGGGCCTAGAGCATCTCTTTGCAGCCTATGGCTGGCTTCAGGTGATTGACAGTGATCAAGGCACCCACTTTACTGGACATGAGTTACAAGGATGGGTGCAGCAGTCAGGAATAAAGTGGAAATTTCATGTACCATGTAACCCTATCAGGGCAAGCATGCTAGAGAGGTACAACGGTTTGTTGAAATCTGGCCTGAAGTCAGACATCAATAGTCTATGGGGCTGGCCAGTTCATTTGGACAGTGCTATAGCATTTGAATGAGAAGCCCCATAAGAAGCCTTGAGCCCTGTGGATATGCTAACACACATTTCTACCTCTTCTATACAGCTCTATGTACAAACCAAAGAGGAGTTATTGAAGCCAAGATATGGCCAGCAGAGCAACATCATGCTGTCAGCCCCAACTGCATTAGTCCCTGGAAAGTCTGTTGAATGGATATGGCCCTGGACATTTTGACACATGGACCAGTGATGGCTGGCCCTTCTGGCACCTTGGGGAAAAGGCCTGGAAGCTGGCCTCCTGTGTGTTCCTGCAGTAACAGCAGAATGGCCCCCAAAGATCATGGAAGTGTACCCAAAATGTCCAGGAGGTAAGAGAAGCTTACAGGGAAGTTTTGTTTTATCATTACAGCCGGTGTATGTACCTCCTGTAGCCCTATATATTGACCCATCTGTAACTCCCACATGGAGGTGGGTGAAAGTCTGGCATACTAGACCAGGACGACATCCCATTCTTGCTACTGCCCTATCACAGGACCACTCTTGTGCCTGTGCCTACCTGATGCACAAGATTTGCCTATGCTGGTTTCATTAAAACACGTATCTTATCGCCCTTAAGGTTAGTTCCTTCTACAGTCCCTGTGTCCTGGCCCCGCCCCCTGGTTGCAGGTGCTGGGTGACGATTGCTCTGAACTCCCTACCCGTTCAGCTACTGACTGCCTGTGGAATGGGCAAGATATGGACTTAATCTGCCTATGACTTTCAACTGAAGCTGAAGCCTCCATCTTGAGGATTATCATGATTTTATTGCTGGTTACAGTGCTCCAGTTTTCTCACACAGGGGCCATTGCAGAAGATGGGTAGCTAGTAGATTGTGAGGTGAGATTTCTGGAGGGGTAGGATGTGGGTAAAATTGCAATATTTCCAGAATCTCTTGCCTGGCCTTAGTGCATCTCCATATATCAATAGGTGTTTCCAAGCAGTGGAGAGAAGTAGTCCATCTCCATATCAATAGGTGATTACAAGGGTGGAGGGAGTGAGGGTATAACTGGACTGGAGAAGTTTGGTGGGGTCTGTTTTGCAGCCAGGTGGTGAGAGACACGGGTGACCAGAAGTGGACGATGCTTGTGGGCAGTAAACATGTTTCTCCCACTTTATTTCTCCCTTTGATTCGGATTCAAAGGTAATTTGCCCTGGGCTGGGAGAAAGATTACCCCCCACCCCGGGAGTTACAATTGTTATGATCATATGGACTTTTCCCTTTGTGTTAGTTTTCTATTTCTGTCTTAACAAATTATCACAAATTTAGAACACAAGTTTTATTGTCTTAGGGTTGTACTGGCCACACGTTTGGTATGGGTCTTCCCAGACCCGAATGATCATATTGGTGGGCTACATTTCTTTCTGCAGATTCTGGGAGATAGTCCCTTTCTTGGTCAAGTGGGCTATTGACAGAATCCAGTTCTTTGTGGTAGTAGCACCCAAGTCACTGAAGCCCATTCTGAGCTCCCAGAGGCCAGCACATTTCTTGGCTACTGTCCCCCTTTCTTCACCTTCGAAGTCAACAATAGTGAGTTTATTCTTTCTCATGCGGTATTTCTCTAACTCACTCTTCTGCCTCCTTCTCCCACTTTGAAGAGTTTTCGTGATTCGATTGTTCAGAATAATCCTGCTAGTTTAATGTTATTCTGTTAGAAACTTAAGTTCTCCATATGCAACTTTAATTCCCTGTTGCTGTATATTCTCAGGGTCTGGGGATTAGGATGCAGACATCTCTGAGGGATCATTAGTCTGTCTACTACATTCATTTTGGTTAACATAACATATTACGTGATTGATTTTTAATTGATAAAACAACCTTGCATTCCTGTGATAAACTTCATTTAATTGTGGTGCATTGTCCTTTTAACACATTACTAGATTAGGCAAGTAGATAAACTATGGCATGTTCATATAGTGGAATTCTAGACAATATTTAAAAATGAACCACTAGTGCAGTGATATGGAAGACTGCTACAGATAATATATTCAGTACAAGAAATGAGGCACAAAATAGTATGCTTTTATCATTCCTTTTTATATTAATATCAAGAACGAACAAAACTAAATGTTATGGAATTCAGAATAGTGGATATGTCAGGAGAAAAGGAATTATGTTCTGCAAAGTTGCATGAGTCGCCAGAAATGTTTTCCAAAGTGGTTCTACTATTTAGTATTCCCACCATGGAGGTATGAGAAATAAATTTGTTCTTCAACCTTAATGGCACTTAGTATTATCATGTTTTGTTCTGTTTTGTTTTTACTTTAACCACTCTCATAGGTGTAAAGTGGTAACTCGTTGTGGTTTTAGTTTATAATTCCCTAATTATTAGTGATGTTAAAATACCTTTTTGTGTGCTTATATGCCATAGATATGTCTTCTTTTGTGAAGTGTCTATTCAAATATGTTGCCCATTTTTAATTGGATTGCTTACTTTTTTATTGTTGAATTTTGAGTGATATATATATATATATATATATATATATATATATATATATATATATATAATGTATTCATGTCTTAATCAGACATGATTAACAAATATTTTCCCCAGCCTGGGCCTCTTCTTTTCATTCTCTTAACAGTTATTTGAAGAACACAAGCTTTTTAATTTAATGAAGCACAATTTACCTAACTTTCTTTTCATGCAGTATGCTTTTGCTGTCATGGGTAAGAAATACTTGCCTAATCTAAGGTTGCAGTTTTTTCTTGTTCTCTTCTAAGAGTTTTATTATTTTAGGTTTTGCCTTTAGATCTGTGAATAATTTTGAGTTAATTTTTGCTTATGGTATAGGGTATTGACTGATCTTTGTTTTGTAAATGGATATCTAACTGTTCCTGTATCATTGTTGAAAAGTGTATCCTTTCTTCACTGAATTGTATTTACACCTTTGCCAGAATTCAGCTGCCCATATATGTGTAGGTCTATTTCTGGATTTCATATTCTCTTCTTGTCATATATTTGCATATCTTAATTGTAATACTACACCTTCTCAATTGCCATAGCTTTATCACAAATTGAAATCAAATAATATTAATTCACCAAGTTAGTTCTATTTCAAAGTAGTTTCAGTTATTGTATGTCTTTTGCATTTCCACATGAATTTTAGAATCAGTTACTTTTTGTATATTAAAAAGTTGCTGGGGCTTTTAATCTATTTATCAATTTGGGCAGAATTAATATCTTAACAATGTTGAGTTTTCCAACCCATCAACATGTATCTGTCCATTACTCAGATGTTCTGTAACTTATCTCAGGAATGTTTTGTAGTTTTTGATGTACACTTTTTTACATTTATTGGCATATGTAACCCTAAGTTTTGCATTTTTATGGTGTTTATAAATTTTTTTAGTTTCAAAATTCTCTTAATTTTAAAAAAATTTTTTTATTTTGCTATTATTAATATACAATTACATGAGCAACATTATGGTTACAAGACTCCCCCTATTATGAAGTGCCCACCACATACCCCCATTGCAGTCACTGTCCATCAATGTAGAAGGATGTTATAGAATCACTACTTATCTTCTCTGTTATACTGCCTTCCCCGTATCCCCCCACCCCACCCCCATCCCCGCTATTTTATGTGTGCTAATTGTAATAGCCCTTTTTCCCCCTTATCCCTCCCTTCCCACCCATCTTCCTCAGACCCTTTCCCTTCGGTAACTCTGAGTCCATTCTTGGGTTCTGTGAGTCTGCTGCCGTTTTCTTCCTTCAGTTTTTTCTTTGTTCTTATACTCCACATAAGAGTGAAATCATTTGGTACTTGTCTTTCTACGCCTGGCTTATTTCACTGAGCATAATACCCTCTAGCTCCATCCATGTTGTTGGAAATGGTAGAATTTGCTTTCTTCTTATGGCTGAATAATATTCCATTGTGCATATATGCCACATCTTCTTTATCCATTCATCTACTGATGAACACTTAGGTTGCTTCCATATCTTGGCTATTGTAAATAGTGCTGCGATAAACATAGGGGTGCATATGTCTTTTTCAAACTGGGCTGCTGCATTCTTAGGGTAAATTCCTAGGACTGGAATTCCTGGGGCAAATGGTATTTCTATTTTGAGTTTTTTGAGGAACCTCCATATTGCTTTCTACAATGGTTGAGCTAATCTGCATTCCCACCAGCAGTGTAGGAGGGTTCCCCTTTCTCCACATCCTCGCCAACATTTGTTGTTGTTTGTCTTCTGGATGGCGGCCATCCTTGCTGGTGTGAGGTGATATCTCATTGTGGTTTTAATTTGCATTTCTCTGATGACTAGTGATGTGGAGCATCTTTTCATGTGCCTGTTGGCCATCTGAATTTCTTCTTTCTCTTGATTGATTTTTGTATATTCTCCTTGTTGTCCTGTAAACTCGCAAAACTCTCTTACTAACTCTAGTTTTTTATTGTTCATGTTGATCCTAGATCCTAGAGAATCTGTTTTCCATATATATCATCAAGTAGTCTACGAATAAGAAGAGTTTGCCTTCTTTCTTCTTGCCAATGTAGGTGTCTTTTATTTCTTTGTCTTTTCTTTTTTTCCCTTTTTCCTTATTGCACTGGCTGGAACCGCTACTACAATTTTGAATTAAAACAGTGAGAGTGGGTGTGTTTCTCTTTTACTTGACCTAAGAGTGGAAAGCATTCTGGCTTTCACCTTGAACTATGATGTTAGCTGTAGTTTCTGTAGATACCCTTCGTTAGATTGTGGAGTTCTTTTCTATTCCGTTTGATGAGAGTTGTTTTTTTCCAAGAAACATATGACATAAAAATCCTCTTTTAGGCATTTACATTAGACAAATGCAAACATCTGCTCACACAAAAATATGTACATGACTGTGTATAGCTGATTTATTGGTCATTGCTGGAAACATTAGACATACCAAACGGATGAATGAATTACAAAACTGGTATATATGTCAGTACTGTGGCAGACAGATTTAAAGTGACTCCCATGATCTCAACCTCCTGATGCCTTTGAGTGGGGACTCGACTTGCTTCAACCAGTAGAATATGGCAAAGGTGATGGAATTTCACGCCTATAATTATGTTACATCGTACCTAACTCCATTCTGAAAGCTGACACACTCTCCCTCCTGCTGGCCATGAAGAAGTTAGATGTAGTGTTCTGAACCACCTATGGAAGGACAATAAGGCAGATAATTGCTGGCAAGCTTTATAACAAATTATGATATTTCTTAACTTTAACCCACTTTACGTCAATCATGGTGCATTACTCTTTGAATCTGCTGCTCTGGAATACGTTGGCTACATTTACGACTTTCCCTTATGGTGCAAAGCAACCACATCTACAGCCAGCCGGGATATACTTCTCTGCCTGAGAGATGTATAAACAAGCAGGAAAATGTGCTCCCAGAACCTCACTAAAGCGGCGTCCAGAGAAGAGGTCGGCAAGGGATCATTAGGGAGGAGACTCAACAGCGGGAGGAGTGATGCGCGAGGACACCTCGACACCCGGCAGGGAAGAAGAGGCCACCTCCTTCACAATATAGAGACACCATTCGCCACGGTCCCCGGCCCAACCGGGATCAAAGGAGTCAGGAACAAAGGCCCCGTCCCTCCCACCCGTGCACCGCCCCCTACAGACCACGCCGGCTCCAGCCAGGCCTTGGTCTCTAACCTTTCCCGTGATTCCGCCCCTCCTCTCCTCTCCGGGATTGCTTGCTCAACCCTCACATCACGCCTGCGCACTAGCGAAACCCTGGCCTGGCCTGGTGGGCGGTCCCGCCTCCGATGCGCCCGCCCACGTCCGTGCCCACCCTGGCCGTACCCCCGACCCCGCTTGCACGCACTTCCCGCCACGCCTCCTCCGGGACCGCTGGGGAGCCTCGCTCAGCTCAGCAAAGCGACCGCCGCGAGATGGACGGCCGAGTGCAGCTGATTAAGGCCCTGCTGGCCCTGCCTATCCGACCCCAGACGCGTCGCTGGAGGAACCCCATTCCCTTCCCCGAGACGTTCGACGGCGACACCGACCGGCTCCCGGAGTTCATCGTGCAGACGGGCGCCTACATGCTAGTGGACGAGACCCTGTTCTCCACCGATGCCCTGAAGGTGACGTTCCTCATCACACGCCTGACGGGACCGGCCCTGCAGTGGGTGATCCCCTACATCAGGAAGCAGAGCCCCCTCCTCAGTGATTACCGGGGCTTCCTGGCCGAGATGAAGCGCGTCTTTGGATGGGTGGAGGACGAGGACTTCTAGGCCGGGAGCCCCTCGGGCCTGGGGGCGGGTGCTCGCGGGAGGGTCCTCTGGCCGCGCCAGTGGCCGCTGCGCAGATCGTCACGGGCGTCGTCCCGCCGCGCCACCCCCTCCCTCACCTCGAGTCTCCGCGATGTCCGCCGCGCTCCTGTCCCCTCCCGCGTAGTGCTTGCCTTTGTTCCAGGAATAGCTCCAGGTTCCCGCTGCTGCGGCTGGGCCTCGCTCTGGGGCCCGCCGCCGCCGCCGCCCTCTCCGGCCAGCCGGTCCCTCCCACGCACTCTTGGACTCCGTGCTGCACTGCAGCTGCAAGCTGGGCCCCAGTTACCCATCGGACAGACCACCCGCAGCCCGGCCGCAGCCAACCGCCCCCTGCCAGACGACCAGGCCTGCGTCCGTGTGCCGAGACCTGCGCTGCCGCTGCTATCACCGCCCAGCGCGTCCCGCCGACAGACTGCAGCCTCCAGCGATCTGGACTCACCCAGGAGGTATCCGAGCTGGCCACAGTCCCTGGACAGTGGTGCAAACAGCTCGCCACTCTCTTGGAGGGGCCGGCCAGCCTTTCACCTTCAGCGGGACCCCTTCCCTCCCCACTTACTCCCAGAGACATCTGCTGCTGCTGCCAGATGGCCGCCAGGTCCCAGCGGTGCCTGGCAGCCCCATCGAGTCACTCGTTTTCTCCTGGGGACCTCTTAGTTTTGCCCAGAATCCAGTTCTCTTCTGAATTTGCTGCTGTCTGTCTGATGTGTGCCTTTTGTTCGACACAATAATTCCTGCGCTCTGTCCAGTTGTACACTACGTGGAGAAACGTCTTTTTCTTATTTCCAATAAATGTCTGATGCTATTAAAATAGAAATTGAATTTTAATGAATATAGTGCCCCTGCCTTCCTGGTCCAGTACCTGAGGTCCATGTTTTGTTCAGCAGGTATGTCGTCTGCCACTCTGTACCTGATGTTGACACAGTAAAGATGGTCCTGGGGATGGAGACCTTTCTGGTGATCATTCAAGCCCACATGCTGACCCTTCCACACCAGCTGGTTCTATGCCCCTTGGGAAACGGACCTTGGTCTGGTTTGGCTGTGTCCCTGTGAGGTGAAGTTGGCTAGAAGGCCTTTGGAAACGCCTTCCTCATTTCCCAAAAGCTGCTTGGGAGCACAATACCTCATTGTTACAAACCACGAATCCCACACATATGTTAGTGAATGCCTGTCAAAATTTTATTTAATCCATTATGCAGGGAACCAGCAGAATGACAGGTGCTCTTGAAAAGCCACATTCATAGAGCCTTGATGGTGTGAGTAGTGGAGAGAGAAATGCAGAACTTATGTGATTGTTAATTTAGAGAAGGAATAGGTTTTACTCTTTTCCGTTTCTGTGCATGTCACCCTCTTAAACCTACAGTGCTGAAAATAGCCTGTGCTGCCACATCAATGGCTGGGAAAAGTTCAACCTTCCCAGCGAGTCAGGTAAAACGTGGGCTTATAGGAGAGCACGGATCAACTCACCCCCATATCTAATTTGGGTGATTTTTCCGTGGCATAGAAAAGAGGAATACATCACAGTAGTGCTTTTCACTTTATTACCTCTCTCTCTTCATTTGACCAGGTAAACTTTTGTCATTCCTGTGCAATGTTTTGGAGGGCTAACTGTGGATGGAGGTGGGGGTACATTATCTGTATTATGTATCTGATGCTGTTTTTATTTGTGGAAACATCATTACCTTGTAATTTGTCTTATAATCGGGCAAAGTCTTCTTGAAATCAGAGGGAATATTTGAGTTTTTTAATACAGTGAGGTTGTTATGGTTCGGAGGGTTCTTAAAAGAATTGAAAGCAGGCCAAGGGTTAGGTTCCAATTCAAGGTCCTGGCAGCTGGCCTTTCTGGATGGGTATGAAGGAGGACTTTGTTAAGCTTATCCCTGTTTGGTTTTAAACATGGATTCTGCTAAAAGAGGTTTGAAAAGTGTTTGGAAACTGTTTACTTTATGAAGTAGGCCCAGCCTATTCCTTAGGATCTGTGTCCACCTGGCTCTAGAGGTAGGTAGAGTGGGCAGGGCCTACTGGGTGTTGCTTGAACAATGTCAGTAACCCCCTACATCCTACAAAAGTGCTGTGCTCTTTTCATCCTCCTGCAACAATGGCTGTGTTAAGGAATTGTTTGGTCTACATTAGTTGTATCATCCCAAGTTATTTTTTATGCTCTAAATGTCTTGGAGAGGGTATTAGTTTGTAAGAATCAATCATGCATACTTCAGCATGATTCCATTCAGGAACAAAGCAATGGCATTTGTAAGGGAGAAGTGAGGTTCTTTCACATTACCCTGCTGTCTCACCCCTTGAAGTTGTCATTATTAGTGATTCCCTCACTGCAATCTAGCAATCAGTCATTACCCAACCAAGAAGCCCTACTGCGGAAGTGGGAAGAAACAAAGACTGACAAAAGGAAGATGGACATAGGAGGGACAAGATAAATGCAATTAACCTTTCTTGGGGGTGGTTTGATCCAGTAAAGACTTGAAACGTCCAATTAAGGTAACATTACACAAATTTTGTGGCACTTAAATCCACAAAAATTTAATATATGAACAAAGTGGCCTTTGCTTGATTCAGTATCCTTAGGCCTTGGGTCTCAGGAGAAGCTTGGTGGAATGGACTTGTGAAATGTCTCTCTCTTTCCTGTACCCTCATACATAGAGGCAGACCTGGGGGCAGAGATGGAGTATGGAAGGGGGTTCCACACAGACCTTTTGTCAGTGTCCCTAATCTGTCTACCAGAAACCCAGAGGGAGCTGAAGGAGTCGGCTGAGTGCACGCCAGTGGTCATGGGGGCATTGAAGCTTCCATAAGTAGTCTTTTCAGGGATCTGATTCCCTGCCTGCTCCTATTGGTGTTGGGACACTGTTTGGTCTTCCATAATGGGGTACAGTGACTACTTACGTACTATGTCAAGCAGTTCGGCCAGTAATGAGTCTAAAATGAGAGGTAAAACATCTAATGGGACCAGGTATGGAAAGGACAAGGATCAGTCAAAACACACACTCCATGAAACAAAATAAGTAAAATGAAAGCCCCTTACTATCTCAAACTATTTAATGGCATGGGGAAATGGTCACACCAGAACAGTAAGGAATAAAAATAATTTACCAAACAGTCAAAACATAGATGGGGCAATCAAGATCACCCTTCCTTACCACTACAACAGCTAATCACACCCCATTCTGAAAGTATATGGACTTTGTGTTTATTTTGGGGGAGAGAAGACCATGACAACATGATGATGGAGAATGTGATGAAGAGAAGGCAGTCTGGCTGGATTCAGTGGCTACTGGCCTGGACCAAAAGCTTTCCCTTCTCTTTACTTTTCTTGGTCCTCTTGGTGTTTGCATCACTGTCTCCTATTCATCCTGAGTGCTCTTCATGCCCATCCTCTTCCTGGACAATCACAGTCACCAAATCCATCTTCCCCTGACTGTCACTTCAGTGAGTCCCCTCTTCTCCGACCCCAAAGTTCCTGCCCTAATTCCAGTCGCCTGCCCTCTTTTGCCTTCTGATTGTGGAAGCCCTGCCACACACGCCCACCCAACCTTGGAACCCACTTTCCTCTTCCTGCTGTTGTTGTTTCTCTGTCTTACTGCAGCTGAGAGCATGCTGACATATGACCAAGGGGGTCACATTTAGCATTTTAGAACCCTTTTGGATCTATGGATATAGTGAGCCTCTTAACTTGGACCTTCAGCTGACGAGTGCAGTAGTACCTGTTCTGCAATCTGAATGGAAGACCGAATATTTATGCACACTAGAAGCAAACACATTCTTTGTGAGATCATTAGAATAGATTCCTAAAACTAATGTATAGGTAAAAGTCCATATCACACTTTAACTATTTTGACATGTCCAAATCTCACTCCAGAAAAGTTGTTTTCAAATTGTAATTTCACTAGTAGTGTGAGGGAATGTCTCTTTGCCCATGTCATTATTAAAATTTTAATTTTCAATACAATATCCCAATGATAAATACTATTTTCCACAATAAAATGGTATCTTTTGTCCTGCTTTACCCCTGTCACCAAAAATATAAGGCTTTTAGAAAATATTTACTTTCTCCCTCTCTCCTCCTCTCTTCTACCCTACCACAATCCAGACAGTGGGAACAATTCTACCTCTATTTTCACACCCAACTCTCATCTGCTAAGTAATGGGGTTGGTGGAGATAGCTGACATCTGAAAGTATGAAAATAATACAGCTAGGAATTTTTACCATTTTTAGGTCTCTATAAGGAGGTATATTTAACTTATAATATGAAAGCCTATCAATCAACTTTCAGATATTGGATATCAAATTACATTTAAGGGATGAAGACAATGGTGAAATTGAGTTTAGACCTTTTAAAAATCCAGGGAGGACTACATTACTATAAGCAGTGTCTTATAGTTTTAAGAGTACAGGTCTTTTACCTACTTGGTTAAATTTATTCCTAGGTATTTTATTCTTTTGATGCAATTGTAAATGGAATTGTTTTCCTGATTTCCCTTTCTGCTAGTTCCTTGTTAGTATATAGGAATGCAATAGATTTCTGTATATTGAATTTGTATCTTGCAACTTTGCTGAATTCAGTTATTAGTTCTAATAATTTTTTGGCAAAGTCTTTAGAGTTTTCTATGTATAATATCATGTCATCTGCAAACAATGACAGTTTAACTTCTTCCTTACCAATTTGGACGCGTTTTATCTCTTTCTCTTGTCTGACTGCTATGGGTAGGACCTCCAGTACTATGTTGAATAAGCATGAGGAGAGTGGGCATCCTTGTCTTGTTCATGATCTTAGAGGAAAAGCTTTTAGCTTTTCACTATTAAGTATTATGTTAGCTGTGGGCTTGTCATATATGGCCTTTATTAGATTGAGATATGTTCCCTTTATACCCATTTTGTTGTTATCTTGAGTGGATGTTAAATTGTCAAATGCTTTTGCAGCATCTATTGAGATGATCATTTGTTTTTTATGCTTCCTTTTTTTAATGTGGTATATGATATTGATTGATTGATGAATATTATACCATCCTTGCATCCTTGGAATAAATTCCACTTGGTTGTGATGGATGATGATTTTGAAGTTTTTTTTTAATTCAGTTTACTAATATTTTGTTGAGGATTTTTGTATATATGTTCATCAGGGGTATTGGTCTGCAATTTTCGTTTTTGTGTTGGTCTTTGGTTTTGGTATTAGAGTGATGTTGGCCTCATAGAATGAGTTTGGAAGTATTCCCCTCTCTTCTATTTTTTGGAATACTTTAGGAAGGATGGGTGTTAACTCTTGTTTAGCCTCCATGTGTTTATGGGGAGGGTTGCTTTCTTCATGTAACTAATTTCTACTTGTATACCATACTTAGAATGTTTCATGCCACTCCCTTTTGGCCTGTGAAGTTTCTTCTGAGACATATGCTGTTAGCATTATGGAGGTTCCCTTATAGGCAACTGTCTGCCTTTCTCTTGCTACTTTTAAATTCTCTCTTTACCTTCAATCTTTGCCATTTTAATTACTATGTGTCTTGTTGTTGTCTTCCTGGGATTCATCTTGTTAGAGGCACTCTGGGTTTCCAGGACCTGAATGTCTATTTCCTATCCCCAAATAAGTAAGTTTTCAGCTATTTTGTCTTCAAATAGCCTTCCTACACCTTTGTCTCCCTCTCTTCTTCTGGGACCCCTATTATGAGAATATTGTTTCATTTGGAATTGTCACACAGCTCTCTCTTAGCATCCTCTTTTTAGAAATTCTCTTTTCTCTCTGTTCCTTAGCTTGGTTACTCTATTTCCTCATGCTGATTTGTTCTTCTGCTTCCTGGAGTCTGCTATTCATTCCCTCTACTGTATTTTTCATTTTGGTTATCATATTCTTCAGCTCTGAATGGCTCTTTTTCATATTTTCTATCTCTTTGTTGAAATTCTCTTTGAGGTCCTGAATTGATTTCCCCATTTCAGTGAGCATCTTTATCCCTGCTACTTAAGGAAAATTGCTTGTCTCCATTTCATTTAGCCTTTTTTTTCTGGTATTTTATCTTGTTCTTTTGTTTGAAACATATTCCTCTGCCTCCCAGAAGCTGAAGCTGAAGACCCTCTGCTCACCAATGCCATAGGTTCTTTGTTGTGGTTGAGCCATGATTGCTGTTGGTGGGCAGTGGGTGGGGCCTGCCTTTCTGTCTGTCTGCCAGCAATGGCTGATCCCCACAGCTAGCCTCTGTGTGCCCTTCATGTGATGTGAGGCAGTTCTGCTGGGATTTGCTGTGACCAGGGCCAGTCAGCAATGTTGGACTGCTGCTGACCCAGCTGTGCAGGGTGGGGCAGGTACACAGTGGGGGACTGGGACTGAGCCAGCAGGGCAGGTGGAGCATTTCAGCACTGGTTCCTACAAGTGTCTGGCCAGTTGACTAAGGGAAGGTGAGGAAGGCTGGGAAAATGTCATTGGCCCTTTGTTTGCTAGTCAGGTGAATCTGATTGCTGCTGGGCCAAGCAAGCCAGGTGGGGCAGGTACACAGGGGAGCACTGCTACCAGGGCTGAGCCACGAGCAAGGGAGATAGAGAGTTTTGGAGCTCGCTCCTGCAAGTTCCTGGCCAGTTGGGCTGAAGGAGTGCTGGGAAAGTGTTGTCCACCTGCCCTTCTCCTTCAGAGGGAGCTCCCTTCATCTCTTGCCCCTCTGGCACATTTCCTGCCCTGGTAAATCTTTCAAACTACCTCCTCTGTGTTGGGTCTCAGTGATACCAGCAGAGTATGCTGGTTCTCCACAAGCAACAGAAGTCTCGGTTCTCCACAGCACTCCAACTCTTCTTGGTGCCCAGTCCCATTAACCATCAAAGCCCAGTGCAATGTGGACTCATATTCCTTGGGGCAGATCTCCAGGGCCAAGTGTACCAGATTCCTGAGCACTTATTCCCTCCCACTTGCGGGCTGGTTGGGGGAAGGGCTTGGATCCCAATCAGTTGCATCTCTTTCCCCTTTACCCTCGTCAATGTGGTCTTCTCTTCTTTGCCAGATGTAGATGGTCTGTTCAGCAGTCTTCAGATCATTTTCAGGGTTAGTTGTACTTGCTGTAGTTGCTTCCTTGGTGTGTATGTGGGAGGAGGATTTCACCTTGCTCTCCTACTCCACCAAATTCCTCTGCTCTGGGCTTAGATGTACCTCTTTAACAATGGTCTATTGGTGAAAATTCTTTGTCTTTAATTTTCTGAAAAGAAATGTTATCCCATTCTTTTTGAAATTTATTTTTGTTGAGTCCCTTTTATTTAGAATCACCCATATCTTTGTTTTTCCACACAATATTGCACTATATGCCACAAATATTAGTGATGCAATGTCTTTTAAATGAATATTCCCCTCTTGTTTCCAAGATTTTTATCATTCATCCATGGTCATCAGTTCTGCAAGTTTTGACAGGTGCTTTTGACATTTGCATGTGAGCAGGCAATGAGTACTATGTCACAATGGCCACCTGGACAACAATGGTTTATAAGATTACAATTGTTTGTAAGAAACACCCTGATATTGGAGATATTAAGATGTGAAAAATATGAGTCATAGAATTGATGAAAACAATATTATTCTGTGACCTTCTAGCTTCCATTTTTACTATGATTAAATCAGCCATCAGCCTAATTTTGTGTTTCTTCTTTGGTTGGTTTGAAGATCTCTGTATTTGATATTCTGCAGCTTTCCTATTTAACAAAATATGCATTCCTTTTCTTTTGTCTTGTATTTAAAAAAATTTAATAACCTCCTGTGAAAGATAAAAATATTAAGCATAGATGAAATTTTACATACATATACATCAGTGTAACCACCACCCAGATCAATATATAGAGTATTTCCAACATTCAAAAAGGTACTGTCATGTCCCTTCTCAGGCAGTAGCCCCTCAAGTGTAAACACTCTTCTGACCTCTATCACTATTGGTAAATTTTGCCTGTTTTTGAATTCCTCATAAATCAAACCACATAGTATATATTCTATGTGTCTGTGAGATTCATCTATGTGTGTGTTTTGAGTATTCATCCTTAGTTATTAAATTGTAGGCTGATAGGTCTGTGGTGATATCTCATTGTGTTTTAAATTTGCATCTTTATTATTACTAAAGATATTGAGACCTCTTCATATGTTTATTAGCCCCTTTGCTGCCCTCTTTTATAAAATGCCCATTCAATATTTTCACCTATTTTTTAAATTGGTTTATCTATCTTATTGATTGGCAGCAGTTCTTTTTATATTTTTGATGTTAATATCCTCCAAAGACCACCAGGAACACACTTGTAATTGAACAAATCAGGTTTGTTACTCGTTGCAGCAAGGGAGAACAGACACCATGGAGAACTGTGGGGCGTCTCAGGAAGAGGGTGCTAGAAAAGACAGTAAAGTATTTGAGTTTGCATTAGGTGATTTGCAGGAGGTTTTAAGCAAGGAAGTCTTTGCTCTAGATTGGATGCTGTCAGGAAGTAGGGGAAATCCTATGATTGGGTGTCTTAAGAAATATTATTTATAGGGAGGACAGATTTATAATCCGTGCATTTTGTGTCCTATTTAAGAAATCTTTGCCAAACCTAATAAAAAGATATTCCCTTACCTCCCGCCGGGGCGCCAGAGGCCGGTCGGAGTGCACGGCGCAGGCGCGGGCCGACGGGGCGGAGCGTTGCGACGGGCCGGCGGGGCTGGGTCACGCCCCCTCTCGCCAAGTCCGGGCCTCGTGGGGTGTGGCCGGGACGCCGGTGAGTACATACGCGGTTTGCGTTCCCAATCGTGGGAGTCTTTTTAAAAAGTGGCCTGTTTACTTTGTGGGATTGTCGCTTTGGAGCCAGGAGGAAAGAAGCGCACGAATGCTCTTTAGTCTGTTCATTGTGTTACACTTCACATTTGTGTAGCCTTTTACATTTTGCCAAGATTTTCCCTCCCAATTTCCTCTTCTTCCAGGAATATTACTGGCGTGCTGGCCGTGTATTCTTAGCTCTACGAAAGTAGAAACTGAAACTCAGGTTGCGTTTTCTCCTTCTCACCTCCCAAACACTATGCGGTGTGCAGGGCACAAGTTTTATCTTAACTCCAACAGGCGTATAAATTGAAACTCAGGCAAGTTGTTTTTCCCCCAAAGCTGGTGGAGCCCTTAATGCCGATGTCCTTATCCCAATTTTATAGATAATTACGCCGAGGCTCAACAAAGAATTTTAAGTGACTCATTCCAGTTCAGCCATTTAGTGACAGAGTTGAAACTCCAACTGGATTTCCTAATTTCCTTATCAAGTTTTTCAAGTTGCCATCTGCTACCTGTGAACAAGCAGATGCCTGACTTTGAAGCCCTGTCGTGGTCTCAGATTCTTCTCCCTGGATGACCTGACTTCCTGATGCAACCTTTATTATATGTTCAGATGACTGAATATCCAGATGACTTGTTTTGAATGTATCCACCAATGATACTGTCCTGAGAAGTCCTAAGGATGTTCAAGCCATAGCTAAGGAAACTCAGTATTAGGGTCTTTCAGTGAAGGTGGATAAGGCTAGAAATTGTGAACCAAGGAGGAATAAGGGGCCTGTAAGAAAGCCTTGAAAAGCAATTTCTAAAATAAGCACAAAACTACTAAGTAATTTGGATTTTCTTTAGGGGCATAATGAATGCTGATGTTTGTTTTGCTCTAGGAATGAGGTGTTTAAAAAATTTAATTCTAAGGAGAAAAATTAAATTGTCAATACCATGGGAAAATTTTTTTATGCAAGGGTCAGTGAAACAAGATCTTTTGAAGTAAAGGTCACTTGGGTTAAGTTCTGAAAAAGCTACCTCAATTACAACAGGTAGGTGTGGCACTCAAGAATTCTAAATTTGAACCTAGCCTTCTAGATTGTTATATGTATATTTTTGTAAGTTGGGTGTATCAAAGTTGCAGGATAGAGTGTTTAATCTAACAGTTTGTTAACCTGATTAATAATCTTTAGATCTTTAGACATGTGATGTGTAGACCTTTTTTTATACTCTTTCCCTGGGCTCTGAAGTTGTTAGGAGTAGGCCTGCTGCTACTACCCAACATTTTCCTAAGGTCTTAACTCAACCAGGGAGGTCAAACAAAATAAAACAAAACAGTAAGTGTGTAAATATATATATATATATGAAAGAAAATTTTAAAAATTCTTTTCAGGTATTATGACTGCTTATTTGGAAAACCCAGAGGAATGAATTGAAACAAGTTCAATGAAATAGCTAGAGAAATAGCTTTCCTAAACAACAATGCCAATTTAGAAATGTAGTACAAAAGATCACATTCAAAAGCGGACAGAATCAAGTTTGTGTTTATAAGGAATTACAGGACCTATTTGAAGAATTAAGAATAATAGCTAAATGGGGTGGGGCAGATGGAGGGATTACCAGGGGGCATGAGAGTCTTTGATATGTTCATTATTTTGATCGTGGTACTAGTTGCGTGGTTGTATACATGTCGAAACTTATGAAATTATACACTATATGTGTGTATGTGTGTTCGTTGTATGTCAGTTACAGCTGAATAAAGCTGTTTCTTGAGGGAAGATAAATATTATTATTTACTAAGAACTTAGCACATTTTTTGGAACAGACTAAGAAAACTATATATTCATTATATGAATTAAATAATTTTTCTAGTATCATAGCACAAGTATATGATGAGCCTGAGAATCAAAGTCAGATTTGGCACAATAATAAAACCTCCTAGGTTATCTTCCTAACTCATTCCTTTTCTGGGAACTGCTGCTCCCCAGCATATCTGCATGTTCTCAGTTATCAGTCTCAGGCAACATGAGCCCGTGCCCCTGACTATAGTAGTTTGTCCAGGAACAGACACCTGATTCAGACTGGAACAATAAGATACCTTTCCCAGGAATTTGGATTTGGGACTAGAACTCCAGCTTTAGCCTGGCTTGTTTCACAAGATGCTCATAGCATAGCTCTTAGTGGCTGTGTTTTTCATTCATAGACTGGTGAATCAGAGGAAGTCATGCTGCTTATTGATCCCATTTATAACTGTGGAGACATAAGTATGTCCTGGGTCATGGTGTTAAAAAGGTGTTTTTACTGTATTTTTTACATGTTTAAAAAATATTTAAAAGCCACTATCTTCACTAGGTTCTTTCTCTGGCCATGCATTATTGAATGTCTACTGCAGTTCTGAATGCACTCAGTTTCTTTGTACATTCTGTCATTCCAACCATCTTGTGAACTGAGATGAAGAAAGGTTAAAAATAAACATAATAGTGGCTACCTTTGGAATGGCATTAATTTGGGAGAGGGAGCTTTCTGGGGTGCTGGAAATGTTCTATGTATTGAGTTGATGTAATTACATAAAAATTCATCAAGCCATACACCTAAGATCTGTGTACTTTAAGTTATACCACAATATAAAAGGAAAATAAATAAAGAGCTAGCAATTCTTGACAAACAAAACCTCAGTAAACAGGAATAGATAGTTCCTTAATATTTCTATTATCTCTCTGTGAAGTAATGGTTAAATAGAAGCAGTAAATCCTACCATTGTTAAAAGCCCTTCACCCCTTTGAAAATAAAATACAAAGTCATGAAAGAGATAGAATAGAGAAAGAGAGGGGAGGGAGGTGAGAATGATTAGATGCACACACACACATACCAAAAGAAACAGCATATTCAGATTCCTGCTTCAGTTCATTCCTGAGGCTTAGTTGTATCCCAACACCTAGGTGTGGATACACCCAGAGCCTTCTAACTCTCCCAGCCCCCACCCTAGCCTTTTCTTTAATTGCTTACACAAACTCAGGTGAACTTATATTACTTTCAATCAAGGGAGTTCTAACTTTTGTAGACACAAAATCCCATTTGTTTCTATTATATAATTTTAAACTTGCATGTAGTGTTCACTGACTTTAGTACTTAGACCTCCTCACTTTCTGCTTTACTGTCCTCTGATACCACATACACACATACACACACCATCACCAATCTGTTCATGTACATATATTTTTTAGATTTTTTAAAATTGAAGTATAGTTGCTATACATATTTATATATATTAAGGTTATAAGAGGATATATGTAGATATATGTATGTGTGTGTGTATGTGTGTGTGTGTGTGTATATATGTGTATATATATATATATATATATATATATATATACATATATATACATATATTATACATAGACTCCTTATATCAAACCAAAAGGAGGAAGCTCTGCAGGCAAACAGTAGCACCAGAATTTAGGCCTCAACCGTCAGCCACTTAGGAATTTGATAATCATTTTACATGTAGAATAGCTTTGATGCCCAGACATCTGCTTATAGGCACCTCCCTGCTTTTTGTTCTTTTGATTACCTTTATTTTATTTTATTTTATTATTAAGGTATTGATATACACTCTTGTGAAGGTTTCACAAAAAAAACAATGTCTACTACATTCACCCTTATTATATGTCCCCCCCATACCCACTGCAGTCACTGTCCATCAGTATAGTAAGATGCCACAGTCCCTACTTGTCTTCTCTGTGCTATGCTGTCTTTCCCGTGACCCCACACACACCATGTGCACTTGATTACCTTTATTTTTAAAACTTAGTATACCCAAGAATTATTACATAAGGTAGTATTTATAAAAACACACCT
>JAVSCE010010781.1:0-272419 GCA_032199065.1 Smutsia gigantea | reverse complement strand
CGTCACTTGGGAAGTCGCCGCAGTTCTGAGGATGCCGAGGGACCCTTCAGTGGTGGGCGGCAGAGAAAAGCTGAGAGTGGGAGACCGAGTGCAGCCTCTCTGCCTCTCATATGCGGTCTTCCCTGGTATCTAATAACGACAAGTGTGGTGTCTTGTATTAGCTCCCTATGAAGCGAATTATTTACTGGGGATCCTAGGTAGTCGAAACTCGAGATAAACTAATCAAAACCACTCCAGACGAAGGTTGTTAGGTGATTCTAGGTTCCCCTCACACTAGAGGCCTAACATTTGACACACACACTAGCATTAAATATCTGAAGCAATTTCAAGCGCCCAGGCCACTATCAAACTCAGGAAGTTTGTATTCCAGAGCAAAAACCCCCAGTCAAATACTTTTCAGAGTTTTTCAAAATGTGGTCCCCAGACCTTTCGTAGCATCATCACCTACAAACTTCATAGAAATGTAAATTCATGGGCTCCACCTTAGACCTGTTGAATCAAACTCTAGGGGTGGAGCCCAGCAATGTTTTTTTTAATAAAAATATACTTGATAAACAATGTTATATTGGTTTTAGGTGTACAATACAGTGATTTGACAATTATATACATTACTAAATGCTCCCCAGGATAACTGTAATTGTCGTCTGTCAACATACAATATTATTGACACGATTCCTATGCTGTATTTTTATCCCCATGACTAATTTATCTTACAGTTGGATGTTGGTGCTTCTTAATCCCCTTCATCTATTTCACTCATCCTCCCACCCCTCACCCCTATGGCAACCAGTCTGTTCTCCATGTTTATGCATCTATTTCTATTTTGTTTGTTTAGTCTATTTGTTTTGCTTTTCAGATTCCACAAGTGAAATCATATGATATTTATCTTTCTCTGCCTGGCTTATTTCACATAATACCCTCTAGGTCCATCCATGTCACAAATGGCAAAATATCATTTTTTTATGTCTATATAAATACATGTATTTTTATGGTATATATACCACATCTTTTTCCATTCATCTATCAATGGACACTTAGGTTGCTTCCATATCTTGGCTATTGTAAATAATGCTGCAGTAAACATAGGAGTGCATATTATCTTTTGGAATTAGTGATTTTCTTTCCTTTGAGTAAATTTCCAGAAGTAGAATTACTGGGTCATATGGCATTTCTATTTTGGTTTTTTGAGATATCACCATACTGTTTTCCATAGTGGCTGCACCGGTTTACATTCCCACCAACAGTGCATGACGGTTCCCTTTTCTCTACATCCTCATCACTTGTTATTTCTTGTCTTTTGGATGGTAGCCACTCTGACTGGTGTAAGATGATACCTCACTTTGGTTTTGATGTGCATTTTCCTGATGATTAGTGATGTTGAGCATCTTTTCATGTACCTGTTGGCCATCTGTATGTCATCTTTGGAAAAATGTCTATTCGGGTTCTCTGCCCATTTTTTAATCAGATTGGGGTTTTTTGTTGTTGAGTTACATGAGTTCTTTATATATTTTGGATATTAGCCCCTTATTGGGTACATCATTTTGCAAATATTTTCTCAGTACATTGCCTTTTCATTTTGTTGATGGCTTCCTTTGCTGTCCAGCAATGTTTTAATAAGCCTTCCAGGTGGTTCTGTAGCATGAAGTTTGAGAGCCATCAACCTAACACTCTACATGCTTTTCTACCCAAAAGCTTCCTTACAGAGGTGGGATACAGTGAATTAAATTTTAAGGAGGAAGAGCAAGACTGACATGGCCATAAAGCAGGAGTGATGTGGGAGATACATGAGGGAAGTCACCACCAAATTTAAACAAAAACTGCCTAACACTCTGAGTACCCAGCATTAATTCCCCAGCTACTAACAGTCTGTCTACTTTTCAAACAACAGGCCTATTTACTCTTCACATAGCGCCCTTGGTGATTTCATCCCCACCCCTCTCTCTGCCTTAACTACCACCTTAAAAGGATATTTTCCAATCCTATTTTCAGTCCATTTTCATGAGATAAAGGCCCAAATATCCAATAGCCTGTTCACATACTACCACTAGACTCCCACTTCATCCTTTCAACTTGTTATTCTTTCTTGACACACAAGGACCTCCAGGATCAGAGGCCCTTTCCTTATGCTTCCTCTGACTAGAAAGCACTGCCCACCTTTAACAATTATTCTTCTATTGAGACTCAATTCAAAGATCGCCCATCTCCTTCCTGCTTCAATAAACTTTTCCTGATCTTCTCCTTTTCCTTACCTTCTCTTGGGTAGCCTTAATTTCTCCCTTTTTGCACTCAACTAGACCTTTTATAGATGTATATTGTGGCACATTTAACAGTGGTGTCATAGCACATGAGCATTTAACTTACCTGTATTAAACACATAAACTTAGCAAAACACCTCTGAAGGTTATCATACACTCCTTAGTTCATGTGAAGTAGAAGCCATTATCCTTCTCCTAATGTGAACATTCCATTGTGTAAGAGCCGAGTGCTTAAACACACATACTGTCTGTACAGTTAGAGCAGTAATTGTGTCCCCCAGGGGACATTTGGCAATGTCTAGATACATTTTGGGTTGTCACAATTTGGGGGATGGGTGTTATCTAAAGGGTAGAGGCCAGGAGTGTTACAGAACATTCTACAATGCACTGGACTTCTACAACAAAGAATTATTCAGCCAAAAATGTCAATAGTGCTGAGGTTCAGAAACTCTGAGTTAGAATAATCTTTCTAAAGAATAAATTGGGTCATGTCATTGCCTCGATTAAACTCCTCCAGTAGCTTCCCACTGGAACCAGAATAAAATCTGAACTCCTGGCCATGGTCTATTGGGCCCTATATAATCTGGCTCCTGTGTACCTCTCTGATCTCATCCCTCTTCACTTTCTTTCTCAATCACTAAACTTTGATCAAAGTGGCCTTCTGTTCAAACAAACCAAGCTTGTGCCCAAACATACCAGAGATTCTCAGGATCTTTGCACTTATTGCTTCTACTTGGAATGTTCTGCACTACGTATATCATCTCAAATAACATCCATCTCCTCAGGGAGGTGGGTATCCCATGAACACTCTGACCTTGGTAGCTGCCACTGCTACCAATACTACCATCAATTATACACATTCATTACCCTACTTAATTTTTTTATAGCATTTAAAAGCATCTGAAATTCTGTGTGTTTACTGTTTGTCTCTCCCACTAAAATGCAAGTTCCTTGAGAACAGGGATATCTCTAGAGCCTGGTAATAAATGTTCACTAAATATTTTCTTGACTACAGCAGTGCCCCTAAAACCCAAGCTAACTATTTCACCTAGTGATGAAATAAACAGATTTTCTTCCAATACTGGAGGAAAACTAACTCTGACAGACCAGTTGAGAGGAGGATATGCTGGAATCCAGTACAGTGCTCTCTGAAGGGATTTTCAATTTGGTTTTGAAAATACATTTTCATTTCATTTGCTGACTTTAGAAAATACAACTCTATTATACTGCCCTTCCTTATGTAATCTTCTGTTAAGCTGTATACACTTTAAGGACAGAAGCCATCTTAGAACCTTCAGCATTTAGCATGCAGCTAGGCATTTAGACTTTTGTATACTCTCACCACCACTCTTAAGTTGGAAATTTTTGTGTCACTTTTTACTGTGTGGTTTCTGCCTTCTGATTAAACTCCAATAGACATATCACACCTCATCCATCACAATCAATAACCAAACCCCACAGATTTTAATGTGTTCTATTTATAAAATGTCACTATCCACCTATTTCTTACAGCTACAAATTAACTTTAACATGCCCACTACTATCACCTTTGCCAACACCTGCATTATCTCATCTGAACCATGACAATGGCATCCCAACTGGTTCTTCCATGGTCAAATCATCTTACACAGTACAGCCAGTTCAATTTAAATTTGGTGGTGACTTTCCTCATGTATCTTCTACGTCATTCCTCCTTTGCGGCCATGTGTTTCTGTTACTGAGTAAAATTCAAAGTGTTACATATTGAATAATAGCTACCATTTATTAAGTATGTACTATATGCTAGGCATTTTGTTATGTGCTTAATATTCTCATTTTTTATATTCTCTAAGATTAAACATATTTTTGTTTCATAATGGCTTTGTAGAAATACAATTCACTCATGTAAAGTGTATAATTCAATAGTTTTTAATATATTCAGTTTTACCATCACAATTTTAGAACATTTATTATCACCCTCAAAATAAATCCTGTACCCTTTAGCCATCACCCCCAATGTCCTCATCCTCCTCATCCCTATGCTGGCACCATCTACTTTCTGTCTTCAAAAATTTGCCTATCTGAACATTTTATATAAATGTACTCGTACAATATGACTGACTGGCTTCTTTCACTTAACCTGAGCATGGATGAACATGTTTCAAGGTTCATCTATGATGGAGCATGAATCAATAGTTCATACCTTTTTATGGCCAAATATTTCATTACATGGATATACCACATTTTATCTATTCATAAATTGATGGACATTTCGGTTGTTCTTACCTTTCAGCTATTATGAATAATGCTGCTGTCAACATTTTTGTACATCTGTTTTCATTTCTCATGGGTTCATACTGAGGAGAGAATTGCTGCAACGAACAGTCACTCAATGTTTAACTTTTTGAGGAACTGCCAGACTGTTTTCCAAAATGGCTGCACCATTTTACATCCCCATGAGCACTGTATGAGTGTTAATTTCTCTACATCTTCAGTTACCACTTGTTATCTTTTTCATTATCATCATCCTAGTGAATGAAATGGTATTTCATTATGGTTTTGATGTTTATTTACTGATGACTAAACTTGAGCATTTTTCATGTACTTATTGATTACTTGTGTATCTTCTTTGAAAAAAAAACATCTATTCAGATCATTTGCCCATTTTTAAATTGGGTTATTTGTCCTATTATTATTGAGTTGTTAAAACTCCTTATATATATTCTAGATACCCACCCCTTATCAGATATATGATTTATGAATTTTTCTCGCATTCTTTTTGCTTTCTTAATGGTGTCCTTTGAAGCAAAAAGTTTAAATTTTGATAAAGTCTAATTTTTTTATTTTGGATGCTTAAGCTTTTGGTGTCATATCTAAGAAACCATTGCTCCATCCAACATCATGAAGATTTACCCCTATATTTTCTTTTAAGAGTTGTGTAATTTTATCTCTTTATGTCTTTGATCCATTTTGAGCTAATTTTTATATGTTGTCTTATTCTTTTTCCATTTAATTGGTTAGCACCCCAAAAGCAACTGAGCATAATGTAAGAATTTATTCTTTGAGTCTTAATTCTATTTCATTAATCTATATATCTATCCTATGCCAGTACCACACTGCCTTAATTAGTTTTGAAATTGGGACGTTAAGTCCTTCAACCTGCAAACATTCTCATTTAACTCTTAATATTAATATATACTAGGTACCTATTACTATTCTAAGTACTAGGCATTATTCCCATTTTACAGGTGAGTAAGTATATCAAGGACACTTAGAGAAGTTTAGCTTTCCCATAGGCACACAATATTTGGTGGTTGCCCCAGGATTCATACTCAGATCTATATAAATCTAAAGCTGACCAGTTTATGTTCCTTCTATAATCTGGTCCCAATCTACTTTCCAGACTAAATATATACTAATCCCACAATGTACCCTAAAATATCTCTCATACTTTTCTGCCTCTGAACTTCTGCTCCTGTTGCTCCTTCCATTTGAGATGCCCTGCCCTTCATCTGTTTCATAAAATTCTAATTCAGAATACCTTCACTTAACAGTGATCTCTTTTCACTCTATCTTCTTAGCACTGCAGGCCTCTCTCATGGTTCTTATTCCAAACTATGTCTTGTAATAGACATCTATGTATATGTATTATTTCCCTTTCTAGGTTAAGACTAAGGACTGTGTCTCATTACTTTTTTATCTCCCCAAGCCCTAATACAGTACCCTTTACATGGCAGGTACTAATGTTTCAAGTGAATAAATGAATTCTCACATTACCTCTACTAGAATGGACAATAAGAATGTATATATGTGTGTTAGGGGTGGGAGTGGAGGGTTGACGTCATGGCAAAGCTAGAAGAACTGAATGCCTAGGGAATATCCTGATCCTGAGAAAGTGGTAAGAGAAGAATGACATGAGACAGGGTGTGGCAGAGGGCAAGCCCAGAGAGTTAATCACTCCTTTGGCAAGAGAGAAACATCCAATCTTGAGGTGTTATGTGCAGACAAGTAGTTCTTGTCAGTGAAAAAGAAATAAAACAAGTGACTTGTGAAGCCCCAAATTGAGTTTATGGTGTATAGACCAGGTGATAACAAAAAACTCCAGTATATTCAAGTAAAGTCTGATATACTCTGGAATATCTCTAATACAACACAAGGGCAAAAAGGTGTTCTAGGATCAATATTCCCCTAGAGAATGTCTTGAAAAAGCCAAAAAATAGTGTGCCAATCCTCACAACCTCCACTATGTTCCCAACCACTTCTCTGACTTGCCCATTCTAGCAGCACTTTAACTCACTAACATTTATCCATTCTTTAGCCCATATTGCTGGATAAGAAGTCTTTCAGAAAAATTAAGTTCCATTCTTCAGCTTAGTGCCATCTGACTCAAGTCAAAAGGTATAAGTTTCTTACAAAGGAAACTGTTCGGACCTCAAGGCTCTGGAAAAGCTGATACCACATGCCAAATCCAGAATCCTGTCTCTAGAAGCTACTTGTGGCCAATCTCTTAAAAATGAGTCAAATCATACAGGAGTTCCCATTCATTTTAGAATGTTTACCTGGACAAGTGAATGAGGTTTAGGGTATACAGAGTTCTAAGCTGCCAACTGGGCATCATTTTCTAGACAAGCAGTCAGGATCTGGCTTAACTATTTAAACCCTACTATCTACTTTCTCTTCCAATTGCCTCCTGTCCACCTGGCAGGAATTTCCAAGAAACATGATATAGTAGGCACTGCAGTATACTGGCTGCTTGTTGGGGTTGGAGTAGACCTGTTCAGGTTTGAGGGACGCGAAAGGGTTAGCTCCATAGGCAGTGATGTGTGTATCCAGGTCCACCAGAATCTTCAAAGTGGCTGTCAACTCCTGATGGCTATGGGAGAAAGATAATAAAAATTGCTGTGCTGATTTAGGAGAGAAACCGACAGAACTTGACATTTCTGGACTCATCGATCCCAAAAATTACATAAGGTTGGACTAAGCAGGGGCTATCACTCCACCCCAAATGTCTCACTAATTACCTGATTAACTAGCATAGGATTTGTTCCAAGGGGATTAGAAAGCCAAGTGTGGGTAGGAAGAAAATCCTCACCAGAAAGCAGAAGATGAGCAATCAGAGAGAAATGAGCTCATCTATATAAAGAGAGGTGTGTGTGAGTCAGAGAGGAATGTGAAGAGGTCAAAACCTGTAAACAGTAATCAATGTAGGGATTTCATAATCACGAAGTAGCAGGAGTGTGGGCAGCCAAGACTCCATCAAGTCTGGGGAAGCATGGAAACCTATGGAACAAAAATGGAAATGAGAATAGAGAGGGGAAGGGCTTAGGTAGATCCTAAGCAAAATACTTCTTTTATTGTGTCTACCTCATCCCCCACCCTGCTCACCCCCAATGCTCATTTACCACCATCACCCACCCCAGATTCTTTAATGGAAAATTTTGAACCCAGGTGTAGCACAATATGGCTAGTGATCAACCAAGGTTGTCATCATATTGTGTTTCACCTGACCAAATGAATGGAGTTCCAAAGAAGGAAGATACAAGAGTCTAGATGGAAAATTCCCAGAGGATCCACCCAGTATTCCCCTGAACCAATGACTCTTACCTGGATGGAATGCCACCACCAAATCTGGATGGGCTACCTGTCCAGTCTCTACTTGCTCCTCCCAGAAGTCATGATAGAGGCCCCTATGGCCACTAAGCTTAACTGTGCCAGGTTCTAGGGGTGAAGTTGAGGTGCTCCGGGAAAAGCCAGCAGCTACGTCTACACCCACCATGATCACACGGAGGCCAAGGTGTCCAGGAAACATGTAGCCAAGCTCATTATAGTCCCCAGGGCGAGTGAGGAAAGTCTCTACATGGGAAGCACCAACCACATGCACTGTGCTTCCCCCAATCTTCCCAACATCTATCCTCAAGGACCGAAGCCCAAGGCCCACTGTCAAGGGCCTTGATAGGGCATCTGTCAGCAGCCGCTTCAAAGAACCCTCCAGGACATCTGGGTCTGGTCTTGGCCGTCCTACACTGGCCCACAGGGAGGTCATTGCATGACCACCTAGCACAGCATCCAGTGTAGCATCTAGCTGTAAACGCCGCATAGAAAACCATGCATCCCAGCCCTGTACAACTTCAGCCACGCATGGCCAAGGTCCTGAAGGTAGGACAAAGTCACCTGAAGGAAAGAAGGAATAAGAAGTGACCTAACCCTTCTGTGGCTTCAATATTCCCTCCATGTTCACTCTTCCAACGTGAGATCAGGTATGCCCCATTCCCCCGCCCCACCCAGTTCCTTATTTTTATTTCAAAACATACTTTCATACCTTTCTGCAAGTACAAACAACTATGACCATTATGAGAGTTCCCCAACACCACCATCCACCTGTGACCAGAAGCCATTCCATGAGACGGTCCACGGCTACAAGACGCAGCTCTTGACAGACCTTCCTGTGTGCTGGCCAAGCTGACCTCTGGCACTCTGGACTGCAGTAATAGACATTTCTGCACCTGAGAGAATAAGCCCCAGAAATAGATGTTCCTAAACCTCAAAGGTGATTGTGAGATGCCAGGGGAAGGGAACTTGTATTCTTGTAGGTAGGAAGAAAGACCACTGGGTAAGGAAGGTAGGGAGAGGAGTGACAGCTGATGTACCAAATTTAGGGACTACATTTGGCAGAGGAAGCAGGAGAGACTGGGAATGTAATTATTCTCTTGGGTCAGAGTGACACCTCAGTCTCTAGTAGATAGAACAACCCACTTTTTATATCCACTACAGAAAAATAAAATACTACGAGTTTGCAGCTGCCTTCTTATCCCAGGTATGGCTAGATTCCAAACTTCCCACAATAGCTATGATCTTTCCCCTTGAATATTCAAGAGGGAGGTAGAGAGGACTGTACAGTAGTTCCCCTTAACTGTGGTAGATATGTTCCAAGACCCCCAGTGGATGCCTGAAACCAAAGATAGTACCAAACCCTATATATATATATACACAATGTTTTTATGTTTTTTTCCTATACATACATACCTATGATAAAGTTTTGTTCTAAATTAGGCACAGTAAGAGATTAACAACAAAAACTAATAAAATATAATGATTATGACAATATACTGTAATGAAAATTATGTGAATGTGGTTCTCTCAAAATATTGTACTGTACTCACTGTTCTTCTTGTGATGATATGAGATGATAAAATGCCTATATGATGAGATGAAGTGAGGTGAATGCCATAGGCATTGTGACACAGCATTTAGGCTACTACTGACCTGACCTTTTATGTTTCTGAACTGTGGTTGACTGCAGTTAACTGAAACTGTGGAAAGCAAAACCATAGATAAGAGGTACTAATGTATTGTGCTTGCTGTCTGATCTCCTCATAACATCAAAAATAAGGAGCCCAACAATTTCTAATCTCTCTACAGCCTAGATCACACAGAATGAGGAGTACGCCTTAAGTTATTCTGAAAATTCTCAGACCTTTCCTCCTGCAGTCAGGTCTCACAACAGGATCATTTATTGATGTCTCCCTTATTAGCCCCCAGTTAGTCACCTCTTGCACTGCCGGAGGACTCTGGAGTCTGAAAGGCCACTAGGGAGTGCCCTACAGTGAGCACAGAATCGGAATGTGTCCTCCATCTTCTGGAACATTTCTTGAGGACATCGAAATCCAAAGCCTGGCACAGATCTCCCATCCACCACCAACCTGCAGAAACAGCACAGAGAAGAAGTGGCACTAGGAAAAGGAATCCAAAATTCCTCATGATCCCCGCCTTGTCTCCTATATATTTCCACCTACTCCCACATCTCCTACTCCTATCATTTCTTACTTAAGCAAATTATATTTCTTCTATTGTAGTAAAATTGGCAAAAGTCAGTATGATAAAATCCCTCATTGCCAGGTACCTCCTATGCCCCAAGTTATACTCCCTCTCACCTTTTGAAATCACTTCTACCAGAGACAACATATTACTCTTCCATAAAGCTAGTCACTCACTTGTATTCTTCATAGCTTTTCATGTTCAGCTTTTGAAGGATTAGTTGGGATAGGCCAGGAACATTATTCTCCAAGGAGAAGAAGCCAAGTGCATCAATGCTAGGGCCAGGTTCTGAGAGGGTCTGAGGCACAGGGGTTGCAACTGTGGGTGGGGTCACAACCACAGGAGTCACCAATGAAGAGGGTTTCTTGTGCCTTCGTTTCCGGGACCGTGGAGCCATGACCTGTCCACTGATACCTGGAGACTATACATAGAACAGATATGGAATGGAATTTTGCAGTCTGGACATGTACGATGTGTTTTCATATGTTTGATCTTTCACTTCTCATTCCAGTCTTTCAGACCCAGGTATCCACATGATTTATTTAGTATCTATTGATTATTAATTACTACATGCTGTTGCAAAAAGTAGAGGGGAAATAATTATATGAATATAATTATACATATATGTGTTACATATGAAGTTCTATATATAATATAAACGTGTAAGTAAATGCAGAGAGAGGTCTGGCAGGACTCATGAATAAAGAGCAACTATGAGGAGAGAAAGAGGTACAGGGTTAGGAACTGGGTTGATCAAAGGGGATTTCATACTTATCTGTAATGTCTGACTTTTTTATACAAAGAATATATTCATATATTATTTGTGTATTTTAAGAGTCAACTTAGAAGAAAAGCCACAGAAGTTTTGGTTCTCTAAACCTACCACCTAATTGGAGAATTAGTCATTCTAATGTAGTTGGGGAAGTAAAACATTCATTTTAAAAGACCTATCACCACATTTATAAGCAGTAAGTAGAAATTAAATGCAAAACATAATGAGCACCACAAGGCTAAGAGTTATGCACTCAAGCACATAATGCAAATCATAAAGGAAGAGTTTAAGTTTTGAAGTACAACTAAGCCCACACCCACGCACTGCTTAGCAGGAACTCTGTGATGTCCTCCTTCCCTGTCTTCTCCCATTCCTTGCACAAGTCAACAAAGGGACTATATATTTATTTATTGAGAAAAATAAAAACATCCATTCATTCAATAAATATTTATTGATGAACACATAAAATCGTTTACAAAATATTATAATGGGAACAAATAAGAAAAATATACTTAACATCTAAATGTCTTGTAGAGAAATTAAATGTAAACTCTAAGGCAGTGTAAGTCCTATAAGAAAAGTGAAACTAAAGCACTAATGGAGGATCAGAAGAAGGGAGTCTCTTCAGTTGGTGAGTTATACAAAGACTTTAATGAAGCAGGTAGCAGTAGGGAGAGACCATGAAAGATGATAATAATTTGAATACATGGAGATAGGGAAAAAAGAATTCTAAACATAGAAGAGCATGAGCATAAGAATATAAATGGGAACATTCTGGTAATTACCGAAATAGAATAGAGACCTAAATGTAAGAGCTAAAACTATGAAAGTCTTAGAAGAACACACAGAAGAAAAGCTTCAAGATATTGGATTTGGCAGTTTCTTGTCTATGATACCAAAAGCACAGGCAACAAAAGAAAAAGTAGAAAAATTGGACTACATAAAAAATTAAAGACTTTTGTGCATCAAAGGACAGAGTGAAATGGCAACCCATAAAATTGGAGAAAATATTTTCAAATCATATATCTGATAAGATATTAATAACCTGAGTATGTGAAGAACTTCAAAACTCAATTAAACAAACAACCCAATTAAAAAATGGGCAAATGACTTGAACAGACATTTCTCCAGAGAAAATACACAAATTGCCAATAAGCACATGAAAAGATGCTCAACATTACTAGTCTTAGGAAAATGCAAATCAAAACCACGAGATACCACTTCATACCTATTAGGATGGCTTTATAAGAAAAAAACAGAAAATAAGAAGTGTTGGCAAGGATATGGGAAAATTGGAACTTTCATGCACTGATATTAAGAATGTAAAATGGTATAACCACTATGGGAAACAGCCCAACAGCTCTACAAATACTTAAACATAGACCCAGAATACACATGTCTTAAGAACCAGAAATTTCACTCTTAGGTACCTACCCAAAATGATTGAAATCAGGTACTCCAACAAATGCTTATTCAAAATGTTCATAGCAGCACTATTCACAGTAGCAAAATGTAGAAACAACCCAAAGGTTCACCAAGACATGAATTAATAAACAAAGTGGGATATATTATGCAGCCACAAAAAGAAAAGTAGTACTGATATATACCACAATGTGGATGAACCTCAAAAACATTATGCAAAAGGTCACGTTATATGATTCCACTTACATGAAATATTGAGAATAGATAAATCCAGAGACAGAAAACAGATTTGTGGTTGCTGGGGGCTGGGTAGACATGGGGAGTAACTACTTAATGGTTATGGGGTTTTCTTTAGGGGTGAAATTGTTTTGGAACTAGACAGAGGTGGCAGTTGCCCACAACAATGTCAATGTACTAAATGCCATTTAATTGCTCATTTTAAAAGGATTAATTTTATGTTATCTGAATTTCACCTTAATTAAAAAAGGAAGGTATCCATAGAAACTGAGAAGCTAAAAATTAGTGACCCGCAGATGAACTCCTTCCAGGGACAGGGAAAGAGGGAGGATGAAAATGCTGACAGTGATTGGTTTTACCATAAATAAACTATTAAAGAAAGTTCAAATCAAGGATCGTGTTTTCTTACAAAAATAGTCTGACATTTAATCTTTCCGAACCAAATCTGTTACAAAAAAAAGCCCAGAATCATCCTTTAGCTGAGCTGCAGGTGGCACAACAATAAACAACAACCTCCCAGAATCATCCAGCTAATGTCTATTATCTCATGACATGCCTCTTGAAAATGCCTTCCTCAGGTTAATGGAGGAACTAACTTCTGTGAACTAATTTGGTACTTTCTTTCTCCTCATCCTTTCATTCCACTCCTTTAATCTCCCCTTCATCCATAGTTGAATGCATGATCTCAGAACCCATAGAACAGAGAGAGCTAAGCTCATCTGCATAGCTTATCTTCTATTTTCCCACCAATAAAGAAATTAGACCTGAAGAAAGTAGATTATTTTAGGATAAAGGGTCAGATCCCTTTAAAAAGGGGCGCTTCCACATCTTAGGACCCCCATGTCCAATGACTGACCTGACTCTTCCCTCTACTTTTAAACACCACACATTCTCATCACATTTCCAAAATGGCTGAATTCTAGAAGAGTTTACCTGCTATATTACCTAGCCTTCTTAGGCAAGATAACACTTTTTTTTGTATCATTAATATACACTTACATGAGCACCATAGAGGTTACTAGATTCCCCCCATTATCAAGTTCCCACCACATACCCCATTACAGTCACTGTCCATCAGCGTACTAAGGCGCTATAGAATCACTACTTGTCTTTTCGGTGTTATATACTGCCTTAACCGTGCCCCCACCTATATTATGTGTGCTAATTGTAATGCCCCTTTTGCCCCCTTATCCCTCCCTTCCACCCATCCTCCCCAGTCCCTTTCCCTTTAGCAACTGTTAGTCCATTCTTGGGTTCTGTGAGTCTGCTGATGTTTTATTCCTTCAGTTTTTGCTTAGTTCCTATTCTCCACAGATAAGTGAAACATTTGGTACTTATCTTTCTCTGCCTGGCTTATTTCACTGGGCATAATACCCACTAGCTCCATCCAGGTTGTTGCAAATGGTAGGATTTGTTTTCTTCTTATGGCTGAATAATATTCCATTGTGTATATGTACCACCTCTTCTTTATCCAATCATCTACTGATGGACACTTAGGTTGCTTCCATTTCTTGGCTATTGTAAATAGTGCTGCAATAAACATAGGGGTGCATCTGTCTTTTCAAACTGGGCTGCTGCATTCTTAGGGTAAATTCCTAGGAGTGGGATTCCTGGGTCAAATGGTATTTCTATTTTGAGTTTTTTGAGGAACCTCCATACTGCTTTCCACAATGGTTGAACTACTTTACATTCCCACCAGCAGTGTAGGAGGGTTCCCCTTGATCCACATCCTCGCCAACATTTGTTGTTGTTTGTCTTTAGGATGGTGGCCATCCTAACAGGTGTGAGGCGATATCTCATTGTGGTTTTAATTTGCATTTCTCTGATGATTAGCGATGTGGAGCATCTTTTCAGGTGCCTGTTGGCTATCTGAATTTCTTCTTTGGAGAATAGTCTGTTTAGCTCCTCTGCCCACTTTTTAATTGCCTTATATGCTTTTTGTTTGTTGAAGTGCATGAGCTCTTTATATACTTTGGATGTCAACCCCTTATCAGACATGTCATTTATGAATATATTCTCCCATACTGTAGGATGTCTTTTTATTCTACTGATGGTGTCCATTGCTGTACAGAAGCTTTTTAGTTTGATATAGTCTCACTTGTTCATTTTTGCTTTTGTTTCCCTTGCCCATGGAGATATGTTCATGAAGAAGTTGCTCATGTTTATGTCCAAGAGATTTTTGCTTATGTTTTTCTCTAAGAGATTTATGGTTTCATGACTTACATTCAGGTCTTTGATCCATTTTGAGTTTACTTTTGTGTATGAGGTTAGACCATAATCCAGTTTCATTCTGTTACATGTAGCTGTCCGTTTTGCCAACACCAGGTGTTGAAGAGGCTGTCATTTCCCCATTGTATATCCATAGGGATATCAAATATTAATTGACCATATATGCTTGGGTTAATATCTGGACTCTCAAATCTATTCCACTGGTCTATGGGTCCATTCTTGTGCCAGTACCAAATTTCTTGATTATTGTAGCTTTGTAGTAGAGCTTGAAGTCAGGGAGTGTAATTCCTAACACTTTGTTTTTTCTTCTGAGGATTGCTTTGGCTATTCGGGGTCTTTTGTGGCTCCATATGAATTTCTTTTTTTTAAACGTTATATTTTTTTATTTTGCTACCATTAATGTACAATTACATGAACATTATGGTTACTAGACAGACTCCCCCTATTATTAAGTCCCCACCACATACCCCATTACAGTCACTGTCCATCAGCGTAGTAAGATGCTATAGAATCACTACTTGTCTTCTCTGTGCTATACTGTCTTCCGCGTGTCCCCTCCCTTCATTATACATGCTAATCGTAATGTCCCTTTTTCCCCCTTATCCCTCCCTTCCCACCCATCCTCCCAAATCCCTTTCCCTTTGGTAACTGTTAGTCCATTCTTGGGTTCTGTGAGTCTGCTGCTGTTTTATACTTTTCTTCTTTGTTCTTTGTTCTTATACTCCACAGATGAGTGAAATCATTTGATACTTGTCTTTCTCCGCCTGGCTTATTTCACTGAGCATAATACCCTCTAGCTCCATCCATGTTGTTGCAAATGGTAGGATTTGTTTTCTTCTTATGGCTGAATAATATTCCATTGTGTATATGTACCACATCTTCTTTATCCATTCATCTACTGATGGACACATAGGCTGTTTCCATTTCTTCGCTATTGTAAATAGTGCTGCAATAAACATAGGGAGGCATATGTCTTTTTCAAAGTGGGCTTCTGTAATCTTAGGGTAAATTCCTAGGAGTGAAATTCCTGGGTCAAATGGTATTTCTATTTTTAGTATTTTGAGGAACCTCCATACAGCTTTCCACAATGGTTGGACTAATTTACATTCCCACTAGCAGTGCAGGAGGTTTCCCCTTTCTCCACATCCTTGCCAACATTTGTTGTTGTTTGTCTTTTGCGTGGTGGCCATCCTAACTATTGTGAGGTGATGTTTCATTGTGGTTTTAATTTGCATTTCTCTGATGATTAGGGATGTGGAGCATCTGTTCATTTGCCTGTTGGCCATCTGAATTTCTTCTTTGGAGAAGTGTCTGTTCAGCTCCTCTGCCCATTTTTTAATTGGCTTATTTGCTTTTTGTTTGTTGAGGTGTGTGAACTCTTTATATAATTTGGATGTCAACCCCTTATCGGATATGTCATTTATGAATATATTCTCCCATACAGTAGGACGTCTTTTTGTTCTGCTGATGGTGTCCTTTGCCGTACAGAAGCTTTTTAGTTTGATATAGTCCCACTTGTTCATTTTTGCTTTTCTTTCCCTTGCCCAGGTAGATATGTTCATGAAGAAGTTGCTCATGTTTATGTCCAAGAGATTTTTCCTATCTATTTTTTCTAAGAGTTTTATGGTTTCATGACTTACATTCGGGTCTTTGATCCATTTTGAGTTTACTTTTGTGTATGAGGTTAGACAATAATCCAGTTTCATTCTGTTCCATGTAGCTGTCCAGTTTTTCCAACACCAGCTGCTGAAGAGGCTGTCATTTCCCCATTGTATATCCACGGCTCCTTTATCGTATATTAATTGACCATATATGTTTGGGTTAATATCTGGACTCTATTTGGTTCCACCGGTCTGTGGGTCTGTTCTTGTGCCAGTACCAAATTGTCTTGATTACTGTGGCTTTGTAGTAGAGCTTGAAGTCAGGGAGTTTAATACCCCCACTTTATTCTTCCTTCTGAGGATTGCTTCAGCTATTCACGGTCTTCTGTGGTTCTATATGAATTTTAGAACTATTTGTTCCAGTTTGTTGAAAAATGCTCTCAGTATTTTGATAGGGATTGCATTTAATCTGTAGATTGCTTTAGGCAGGATTGCCATTTTGACAATATTAATTCTTCCTACCCAAGAGCATGGGATGAATTTCCATTTATTAGTGCCTTCTTTAATGTCTCTCAGGAGTGTCTTGTACTTTTCAGGGTATAGGTCTTTCACTTCCTTGGTTAGGTTTGTTCCTAGGTATTTTATTCTTTTTGATGCAATTGGGAATGGGATTGTATTCCTGATTTCTCTTTCTGCTAGTTCATCATGAGTGTATAGGAATGCAACAGATTTCTGTGTATTGATTTTGTATCCTGAAACTTTGATGAATTCAGATATTAGTTCTAATAGTTTTGGAGTGGAGTCTTTAGGGTTTTTTATGTACAATATCATGTCATCTGCAAACAGTGACAGTTTGACTTCTTTCTTACCAATCTGGCTGCCTTTTATTTCTTTGTGTTGTCTGACTGCCGTGGCTAGGACCTCCAATACTATGTTGAATAAAAGTGGGGAGAGTGGGCATACTTGTCTTGTTTCCTATCTTAGAGGAAAAGCTTTCAGCTTCTCACTGTTAAGTATGATGTTGGCTGTGGGTTTGTCATATATGGCCTTTATTATGTTGAGGAACTTGCCCTCTATATCCATTTTGTTGAGAGTTTTTATCATAAATGGACGTTGAATTTTGTTTAATGCTTTTTTCACATCTATGTATATGACCATGTGTTTTTTTGTCCTTCTTTTTGTTGATGAGGTGGATGATGTTGATGAATATTCGAATGTTGTACCATCCTTACATCCCTGGATATAAATCCTACTTGATCATGATGGATGATCCTTTTGATGTATTTTTGAATTCGGCTTGCTAGTATTTTGTTGAATATTTTTGCATCTATGTTTTTCAGGGATATTGGTCTGTAGTTTTCTTTTTTTGAGGTGTCTTTGCCCAGATTTGGTATTAGAGTGATGCTGGCCTCATAGAATGAGTTTGGAATTATTCTCTCCTTCTTCTACTCCTTGGAAAACTTTAAGGAGGGTGGGTATTAGGTCTTCTCTAAACGTCTGATAAAATTCAGTGGTGAATCCATCTGGTTCAGGGATTTTGTACTTGGGTAGTTTTTTGATTACCGATTCAATTTCGTTGCTGGTAGTTGATCTGTTTAGATTTTCTGTTTCTTCCTTAGTCTGTCTTGGAAGGTTGTATTTTTCTAGAAACTTGTTCATTTCTTCTAGATTATCCAGTTTGTTAGCATTTAGATTTTCACAGTATTCTCTAATAACTGTTTGTATTTCTGTGGTGTCTGGTGATTTTTCCTTTCTCATTTCTGATTCTGTTAATGTGTGTAAATTCTCTTTTTTTCTTAATAAGTCTGACTAGGTGTTTATCTATTTTGTTTATTTTTTTCAAAGAACCAGCTCTTAGTTTCATTAAGTTTTTCTAGTGTTTTATTCTTGTCATTTTTATTTATTTCTTCTCTGATCTTTATTATGGCACTCCTTCTACTGATTTTGGGCCTCATTTATTCTTCTTTTTCCAGTTTCAATAATTGTGAATTTAGACTATTCATTTGGGATTGTTATTGCTTATTTAAATAGGCCTGGATTGCTATATACTTTCCTCTTCGAACTGCCTTTGCTGAGTAGCACAAAAGTTGGGGCATTCTGCTGTTGTTTTCATTTGTCTCCATACATTGCTTGATCTCTGTTTTAATTTGGTCATTGAGCCAGTGATTATTTAGGAGCATGTTGATAAGCCTCCATGTGTTTGTGAGTCTTTTTGTTTTCTTTGTACAATTTCTAGTTTTTTACCTTTGTGATCTGAGAAGTTGGTTGGTACAATTTCAAACTTTTTGAATTTACTGAGGCTCTTTTTGTCACCTAGTATGTCGTCTATTCTGGAAATTGTTCCGTGTGCACTTGAGAAGAATGTGTATCCTGCTGCTTTTGGGTGTAGAGTTCTGTAGATGTCTGTTAGGTTCATATGTTCCAATATGTTGTTCAGTGCCTCTGTGTCCTTACTTATTTTCTGTCGGGCTGATCTGTCCTTTGGAGTGAGTAGTGCTGAAGTCTCCTAAAATGAATGCACTGTATTCTATTTCCCCCTTTAATTATGTTAGTATTTGTTTCACATATGTAGGTACCCCCTGTGTTTGGTGCATATTTATAATGGCTATATCCTCTTGTTGGACTGACCCCTTTATTATTATGTAATGTCCTTTTTGTCTCTTGTGACTTTCTTTGTTTTGAAGTCTATTTTGTCTGATACAAGTGCTGCCAACACCTGCTTTCTTCTCCCTATTGTTTGCATGAAATATCTTTTTCCATCCTTTCACTTTTCGTTTGTGTATGGCTTTGGGTGTGAAGTGAGTCTCTTGTAGGCAGCACGTAGATGGGTCTTGTTTTTTATCCATTCTATTACTCCGTGTCTTTTGATGGGTGCCTTCAGTCCATTTACATTTAGGGTGATTATTAATAGATATGTACTTATTGCCATTGCAGGCTTTGGAATCGTGGCTACCAAACATTCACCGGCAGCTTCTTTACTATCTAACGGTCTAACTTAACTCACTCATTAGGCTATTATAAACACAGTCCGGTGATTCTTTATTGCTCTCCCTTCTTCTTCTTCCTCCTCCACTCTTTATATGTAATGTGTTTTATTCTATACTGTTTGTGTTTCCCTTGACTGATTTGGTGGGTAGCTGATTTTATTTTGCCTGTAGTTAGTATTTGTTTGGTCTACTTTCTTTGCTATGGTTTTATTTTTTCTGGTGACAGCTATTTAACGTTAGGCATACTTCCATCTAGAGCAGTCCCTTTAAATACATTGTAGAGATGGTTTGTGAGACGTAAATTCCCTCAACTTTTGTTCACCTGAGAAGTGTTTAATCCCTCCTTCAAATTTAAATGATAATCTTGCTGGATACAGTATTCTTGGATCGAGGCCCTTCTGTTTCATTGCATTGAAAATATCATGCCTTTCCCTTCTGGCCTATAAGGTTTCTGCTGAGAAGTCTGATGATAGCCTGATGGGTTTTCCTTTGTAGGTGATCTTTTTTTCTCTATATGGCTGTTTTTAATACTCTGTCCTTGCCTTTGATCTTTGCCATTTTAATTATTATATGTCTTGTTGATGTTCTCCTTGGGTCCCTTGTGTTGGGAGATCTGTGGACTTCCATGTTCTGAGAGACTATTTCCTTCCCCAGATTGGGGAAGTTTTCAGCAATTATTTCTTCAAAGACACTTTATATCCCTTTTTGTCTCTTCTTCTTCTTCTGATACCCCTATAATGCAGATATTTTTCCGTTTGGATTGGTCACAGAGTTCTCTTAATATTCTTTCATTTCTAGAGATCCTTTTATCTCTCTCTGCCTCAGCTTCTCTGTATTCCTGTTCTCTGATTTCTATTCCATTAACAGTCTCTTCCACCTCATCCAGTCTGCTCTTAAATCCTTCCATTGTTTGTTTCATTTATGTTATCTCCCTCCTGAATTAATCTGTTAGCTCTTGAATATATCTCTATAGCTCCATCAGTATACTTATGACTTTTATTTTGAATTCTTTGTCAGGTATATTGGTGATTTCAGACTCGCCAAGCCCTCTCTCTGGTGTTTGAGGGATTTTGGACTGAACAAGGTTCTTCTGCCTTTTCATGGCAATGGGAGTGGTTGCCGGCAAGTAGCGTGTGTCAGCTTGGGGAACAAGGTCCCTTCCTGCTTGCTGGTTGTCCTGCCTGTCTCCGCTGTCTGTGCCGGTTAACTGCATACAGGGAGCAGCCTCTGGGTTGATCCCCTGAGCTGCCGTGGGCTGGGCGGACTTGGACATGGCCAAGGGCAATGGCAGGAGTCGCAGGCCAGCATCGCGTGTTCTGCTGCAAGAGCAGAGCCCCTTTGTGACTCCTGGTCTCCGCGCCCGTTTCCCCTGTCTGTGCAAGTCAACCGCATGCAGGAAGCAGTCTCTGGGTTAATCCTTTGAGCTGCTGTGGGTGGGGCGGCCCTCCATATGGCCTAGGGTACTGGCAGGGTTCACAGGTGAGTGGTATGTGTTCTGCCACAAGAACGGGGCCTCTTCGTGCTTCCTGGACTCTGCGCACATCTCTGCTGTCTGTGCCAGTCAACTGGGCACATGGAGCAGTCTTTGGGCTAATCCCCTAAACTGCCGTGGGCGGGTTGGCCTCGGAATGGCCTATGGCACTGGCAGCGGTTGCCGGCTTTCAGTGTGTATTCTGCCACAAAAAAAGTGCCACTTCATGGCTTCCGGACTCTGCGCCCATCTCCACTGTCTGCACCAGTCCACCGGGCACAGGGAGCAGCCTCTGGGTTAATCCCAAGTTGCCTTGGGCGGGGTGTCCCTTGGGACGGCCTAGGGCACTGCCAGGGATCGCAGGCAAGCAGCACATGTTCTGCCGTGAGAATAAAGCCCCTTTGTGCCTCCTGGACTCTGTGCCAGTGTCTGCTGTCTGTGCTGGTCAAATGCACGCAGGGAGTAGCTTCTGCATCTGGGCTGGTTAGCCACCTGCAGGGAGAAGCCTTTGTACTGTGTGGTTGCTGTAGGCGGGGCTTCTCCTCGGCTTTACCACAGCAATGGTGGGTCAGTCAGTTTGCTTGCAGTGCCGGCAGGGGGTAAGGAATGAAAGGCTGCTTTCGCTGTGAGGGGCTTCAGAGCTGCATTGCCAACCAGGGGGTTAGGGCGCCTGAAGTTTCTTAAAGTGCTCAGCCTCCTGCGCTGAGTGTACCAGGACAATTTTGGTCACCTGTTAAACCCTTGTCCCTTTAAGACTTTTAAAGTGCCCACTTTTCTTTTGTCCCAGAGGAGCCGGCTGTGGGAACCTGTTCGCAGTCTCAATCCCGGAGCTTGCTTTTCCGCTCCTCCAATATCCAGTGCACCATGTAATGTGTGTTTTTGTTCCCAGGGCAGACCACCAGGGCTGGTTATTTAGAAGTCCTGTGCCTCCACTCCCTCCCCACTTTGATTCTCTTACTCCTGCCAGTGAGCTGGGGAGGGGGGAGTGCTCGCGTCCCACCGAGTCATAGCTTTCTATCCTGCCCTTTTCCATGAGATGATGGGCTTTCACAGATGTATCCTGGCTCATGTACTTTTTTTTTGGTATCATTAAATTACAATTAGATGAGCAACGTTATATTTACTAGACACCCCACATCATCCAGTCCCCACCACATACCCCATTACATTCACTGTCCAACAGCATAGTAAGATGCTATAGAATCACTACTTGTCTTCTCTGAGTTGTACAGACCTCCTGATGCCCCCCCTACATTATGTCTGCTAATCGTAATGCCCCCTTTTTTCCCCTTATCCCTCCCTTCCCAACTATCCCCCACAGGCCCTTTCAATTTGGTAACTGTTAGTCCATTCTTGGGTTCTGTGAGTCTGCTGCTGTTTTGTTCCTTCAGTTTTTTTTCTTTGTTCTTATACTCCACATATGAGTGAAATCATTTGATACTTGTCTTTTTCTGCCTGGCTTATTTCACTGAGCATAATACCCTCTAGCTCCAACCAGGTTGTTGCAAATGGTAGGATTTGTTTTCTTCTTACGGCTGAATAATATTCCATTGTGTATATGTATATTTCTTTATCCATTCATCTACTGATGAACATTTAGGTTGCCTCCATTTCTTGGCTATTGAAAATAGTGCTGCAATAAACATAGGGGTGCATATGCCTTTTTCAAACTGGGCTGCTGCATTCTTAGGGTAAATTCCTAGGAGTGGAATTCCTGGGTCAAATGGTATTTCTATTTTGAGTTTTTTGAGGAACCTCCATACTGTTTTCCACAATGATTGAACTAATTTACATCCCCACCAGCAGTGTATCGGAGTGTTCCCCTTTCTCCACATCCTCACCAACATTTGTTGTCTTTTGGATGTTGGCCATCCTTACTGGTGTGAGGTGATATCTCATTGTGGTTTTAATTTGCATTTCTCTGATGATGTGGAGCATCTTTTCATGTGCCTGTTGGCCATCTGAATTTCTTTGGAGAAGTGACTGTTCAGATCCTCTGCCCATTTTTTAATTGGATTATTTTCTTTTTGTTTGTTGAGGTGCATGAGTTCTTTATATATTTTGGATGTCAACCCTTTATCAGATATGTCATTTATGAATACATTCTCCCATACTGTAGGATGCCTTTTTGTTCTATTGATGGTGTCCTTTGCTGTACAGAGTTTTTCAGCTTGGTATAGTCCCACTTGTTCATTTTTGCTTTTCTTTCCCTTGCCTGGGGAGATATGTTCATGAAGAAGCTGATCATGTTTATATCCAAGAGATTTTTGCCTATGTATTTTTTCTAAGAGTTTTATGGTTTCATGACTCACATTCAGGTCTTTAATCCATTTCGAATTTACTTTGGTGTATGGGGTTAGGCAATTCTCTTCTGGCTTTTAAGGTTTCTGTTGAGAAGTCTGATGATAGCCTGATGGGTTTTCCTTTGTAGGTGATCTTTTTTCTCTCTCTAGCTGTCTTTAATACTCTGTCCTTGCCTTTGATCTTTGCCATTTTAATTATTATATGTCTTGGTGTTGTCTTCCTTGGGTCCCTTGTGTTGGGAGATCTGTGCACCTCCAAGGCCTGAGACTATCTCCTCCCCCAGATTGGGGAAGTTTTCAGCAATTACCTCCTCAAAGACTCTTTCTATCCACTTTTCTCTCTTCTTCTTCTGGTACCCTATAATGCGAATATTGTTCCGTTTGGATTGGTCGCACAGTTCTCTTGATATTCTTTCATTCCTAGAGATCCTTTTATCTCTCTCTACCTCAACTTCTCTTAGTCCCGTTCTATGATTTCTATTCCATTAACAGTCTCTTGCACCTCATGCAGTCTGCTCTTACATTTTTCTATTGATTCATTTCTGTTACCTGCCTCCGGACTTCATCCCTTAACTGTTGCATATTTCTCTGCAGGTCCATCAGCACGGTTATGACCTTTATTTTGAAGTCTTTTTCAGGAAGATTTGTTATATCTATCTCACTGCACCCTCTCTCTGGGGTTGTCTGAGTGATTTTTGACTGGACCAGATTCTTCTGCCTTTTCATGGCAGTAGAAGTGGTCGCAGGCAGGTAGCGCGTGTGTCAGCTGGGAGAACAACGTCCCTTCCTGCTTGCTGGTCACCTTGCCCTTCTCCACTGCCTGTGTTGGTTACCCGCACACAGGGAGCAGTCTCTGGGATAATCTCCTGAGCTGCCATGGGCGGGGCGGCCCTCGGCTGTGCTGGGCAGCTGCACATCCGCAGCAGCCTCCTGGTCTGTCCTGGTTAGCTGTGCACTGGGGGAAGACTGCATGATTGCTGTGGGCGGGGTGTTCTCTGGCTGCTCTGCAGCTGTGGCGGGTCAGCCGGTTTGCTTGCAGCACCAGCCTGGGAGAATGAATGGCAGGCTGCTTATCACTGTGAGGGGCTTAGGGGGTGCATTACACCCCAGTTGGTTAGGGTGCCTGAAGTCCCTTAAGATTCCCAGCCTGCTGGGCTGAGTGTGCCGGGAAGATTTTGTCCAGCTGTTAAGCCCTTGTCTCTTTAAGACTTAAAAAGCACCCGCTTTTCTTTTGTCCTAGGGGAGCCGGCTGTTGAGACCCACTCGCAGTCTCCATCTTGGATTTTACTTTTCCATTTCTCTAATATCCAGAACACCATGCAATGTGTGTCTGTGCTCCCAGTGCAGATTACTAGGGCTGGTTATTTAGTAGTCCTGTGCTTCCACTCCCTCCCCACTCTGATTCTTTTCTTCCTGCCGGTGAGCTGGGATTGGAAGAGTGCTCGGGTCTCGCTGGATCACGGCTTTGTATTTTACCCTTTTCATGAGATGCTGAGTTCTTGCAGATGTAGATGTAGCCTGGCTGTTGTACTGTATCTTCTGGTCTCTCTTTTAGGAGTAGTTGTATTTGTTGTATTTTCAAAAATATATATGGTTTTGGGAGGAGATTATCGCTGTCCTACTCACACCACCATCTTGAGACCCTCCCTCGTGTACTGTATCTTCTGGTCAGTCTTTTAGGAATAGTTGTATTCACTGTATTTTCAAAATATACATGGTTTTGGGAGGAGATTTCTGCCACCCTTCTCATGCCACCATCTTGAGAATCCTCCATGTAACACTTTCTTACACATTGAAAGAATGGACTCATCTTTTCTTTACAGGTATGAAGGAAAAGTACCTTCGATTTGAGACAACTCAAGAGTCTTAAAACCCAGTAGCAATAAAGAATATCTTCCTGATGCTCAACCAAAAGCCTTTATGCTGCAATAGAAGCCAATTAGGACCAGAGAGGTACTGCATCGCTTATCTGCCTTTCCAGAAGGGATATATAAAGAATAATTCTTGCTTCTCTGGGGGTTGGTTGAATTGGCTAGATGTCAAGGGACCACACAGGTTGGGGAAGGGTGGAGCTGGCGAAATCCCTGATGTCATAGTTTCCTCTGTGTCTAGAGCAGGTTTATGATACAAATGAACTGTTTCTGGCAGGAAGGTAAGAAGGCGGGAATGCATGAATGCATTTGTATTTACATGTATCATCAGGTTCATATATCAGTTTGTATACCCCAGGCTCATACATTGGTTCTAACTTTCCTGCATTAGGCCCTAGATCCTCCAAGTTCAAGGGGCCAGTGGGGGATGGATATGAGAGAAAAAGGCAAAAACCAGAGTGAACAAAGAAGAATTTAGGAACAATTACAGCATGCTTGCACAATTTTCCAGAGTTCAGAGTCTACCTGTACTAGAATAGGAATCACTTTGTTTTTGAGACCAAACCACCACTGGGGAATACCTCGGTGAATCCCCACCACCCATAGTAGGTATTTCCCCATCATCTATAGGGGCAGCTCACCATCCCCAGTGATTTGGGCTATAATTTATTCCTAGTATATAAAAGAGGTAACACCAAGGATTGGAGAGGAGAGGACACTGGTGGCTGTTGGGTAAATGGAAGATTTCACCCAGAATTAACAGAATTTCTCACCTGGCCTTAGTCCATTTACATACCAATAGATGTTTCAGAGCAACCGGTTGATCCGGGGCAAAGGGTGGAGAGAAAATGGCCATTTTCTGCTCTCTGTTCCTGGTACATAATTGGTCTGGTTACCACCAACCCACCCATGGAGTTCCTCCTGGAAGAGGCAGGCGGGGTAAGGGTACCTGAACCATGACCAGAGGGGACAGATGGTGCGGAGGCAGGCTAGGGAACCCAAGCAAGCTGGGAGAAATAAAACGCCTTAACCCAACCTGCTGTTTCCCTTGTCCTTTGATTTCACCAGATTCCTAGGGAATTTGTCCTGGGAGGGGAACCCCTCACTCCTGGAGCTACATTTTGGCATAGTCAGCAGGATCCAGTGAACCTGAAATCTGTCCTTATGGGTTCGGTGAGCTGCCCCTATACATGATGGGGAAATATCTACTATGGGTGGTGGGGATTCACCGAGGGATTCCCTAGTGGTGTTTTGGTCTCAGATAAGGTACCTCCTGGAGGAGTGGCCCCTCCCCAGAACTGGGGAAGGGTGAGGACACCAGAGGCAGTAGAGTTAGCCCTTTGTAAAACTGGAGACTCCTTAGGGGAACTGAGTGCACATGGGACAGCAGGAAATGTGGGGTGGCTGTTTCTCACAGCATTGGAAAAAGTTACCAAGGAGAGAGACACTTCAACAGCAAGTGGCAGAACAGAAAGATGAGTTGTAGGATGCTCTAAAAAGGGAACGAGAGCTATTGAAAACTGAGGTCACACTGCTGGGAGATATACTAGTAGCATGGGAGGGGGCAGCAGAAAAATGTGAGCTATCAGAGGCCGTAGGGGAGGTGAAGGAAGAGGTGGCGCCTTCAGCTCCATAAATGGTAGATGAGATGTCAGGGGAGAAGTGGGGAGAGGATGAGGCGGAAGGGCCAAGTGCAGAACTCTTGCTGAGGCCACCTGAGTCACCAGCTCCCCCTGCCGTATTGAAAGCCCACCTGGTTGTAGTTAAGAAAATAAAGACACAGCAACCACAGGTTCCTCAGGGAGAGGAACAGCCCCCTTCCCAGGTTGTGAAGCACTCCATACTCGGCCCCTATACCCAGGCTGAGCTGGTGGATTTGAGCACCAGAGCAACCAGAAGGGCTTTGGCAGAGCCCTCAGAGCTTTTGCCCACTTGTCTTTTGCACCTTTGGGATTTAGGAGTAGAGGGCATTGTTCTGTCTGGGTCAGAAATGTGTAAACTGGCTCCGTGACAACTTACCCCTCTTTCTGGAAGAGGTTACAAAATGCCCATCAGATCCCAGGGAATCATGTGCTTTTGGACTGGCTGACAGTGGCTCTATGGGCTGGCTTAATCAGGGTGATTTACCATACTTCTCCACTAGCTGGCAAATGTATGCAGAGCTCCAGCAGGTTTTACTGGAGTTGGGCATGAAAAATATCATCTACAACATGGACCAGCAATGGCTGGCTCCTGTATGTTCCTGGAATAACAGCATAGCCCCCGAAGATCACAACAGTGTACCTAAAACAGCTGGAAGGTAAGACCATCTTACAGTTTTGTTTCGTCATTATGGCCAGTGCATGTGTCTGCTGTAGCCCTACATATTGACCCATCTGTAACTCCCACAGTGAGAGGGGTGAAGGTATGGTATGCTAGACCAGGACAGGACCCCATTCCTGCCACTGTCCTATCACAGGACCACTCTCTTGCATGCACCCTACCTGATGGACAGGATTTGCCTATGTTGGTGATATTAAAACATGTCTCTTATTGCCCTTAAGGTTATTTTCCTCTATAGTCTTTGTGGATTGGGTCTGCTCCCTAGCCACAGCTGCTGGTTGCTGAGTATGCCTGGAGCTCCCTGATGGTTCAGCTGCTGGCCTCCTGTGGAATGGGTGAGTTATGGACTTAGAATCTGAGTAGGGCTTTGAACCCAGCTGAATCCTCAAGCTTGAGGACTGTCATGATTTTATTGCTATCTGTATCATAATTTCTTTTGTTATTATATATTATTAGTCTGGTTACAGTGCTCTAGCTTTCTTGTACAAGGGCCACTGCAGAAGATTGGGGGTGCATAGATTGTAAGGTGAGAATTCTAGAGGGGTGGGTTGTGGGGTAAATCGAAATTTTCACCCAGAATTTACAGAATTTCCCACCTGGCCTTAGTCTATTTACATACCAACGGATGTTTCAGAGCCTTGGGTCAATCCAGGAAGAGAAAATGGCCATTCTCTTCTCCCCTCCATTCCTGGTATGTAATCGGTCTAGTCACCAGGGACCCACCCATGGAGTTCCCCCCAGAAGGGGCACATGTGCTGTAGCTGGAGTGGACAGACGGTGCACGGCTTGGCTAGCAAACCTGAGCAAGCTGTGAGAAATAAAACCCTTTAACCCAGCCTGCCATTCCCCTTGTCCTCTTTCAGTTTCATTGGATTCATAGGGAACTTGTCCCAGGAGGGAAACTCCTTTACTCCTGGAGCTACAGTGGCCTAGAAATACTTTTATCCATCTCCAAATTCCCTAAAATACTAGATTATTCCCCAGAACTAGATCTCTACTCTTTCTCCCTCCTTTCCACCAAAAGCCTCAAGTTTCACCTAAACCAGTCAACTTCTCACCATCTCCAGACCTGGAACGGCCATCTAATTTTCTCTAATTCACCAGCAAACACAAAACATCTTTGGGGAGGTGGGGAAGAGAAGGGGGTGTAAAGCTAGTCGTTGGGGATCCTCAAAAGGGGTTGGAAAAGACAAAGAGGAAAGGAGAAACACATTAGGCACATTGCTATTATGACCACATTCAGATGCTTAATCAGTGATTAACACTCCCGGGGGTGATAAATGTTTTACTCAACTATAAACTAAGCAAGTAGAGGGGGTGATGGAAAAGTAACTTACCCTGCTAAGCCCTCGGCTTCCCTCCTTCTTTCTTCCAAATGAAGTGAATGCTTGATCTCAGACCTAGGTTGTGGCTGACTTGCAGCTGTCCCTTCGTATCATTTTCTTTTGCAAACTGCTGAAGTGCTGGGTTCCTGTGATTAGGTGTGCCCTGCCAAGCAGACAGACAACACTGAATTCTCTCTAATGAGGCAAGTAGGGATTTGGCCCCCAGCCTGTGGACTTCTCACTTTCTGACCTTTCTTTTCTGCCAAGAAGGCTCAGAACTCTGTCAACACTTACAACCTCACAAAAGGCCAGGCAGACTGAGGAAAGATGACGCCTACTTGTTCCTCTCTAAGGCAGCATTTCTACTCTCACTCCACAGCATTAAGGGGAAAAAAAAACAACACAAAACCATGGAATTAGTTCAGAAGTCACTATTTGGTTGGAAAGGGTAAGGACTGGCCCAGAGGAACAGGAATTCATTATCAATCTAGACCCAGGGTAAGTTCCCCCAAGCCCAAAGTCCTTTTTAGTGTAATAAACACTGCTTAACTCAAAATGACCAAACTAGGCTTAAGTATAAATATAATACCCCAGAATGGAGAATAGAAATGGTCCTTTAATGGTATATAGAAGGGAATCAATTATAGGGGAAATATCCAGAATTGGTAAAATTCACTTTCCCTGAAAGGAAAGCAAGGTACTTTCTGAATGAATGTCATCCAGGGCAACTTGACCTATTTAAAAAGAGGAATAAATATTTTAGGGATATTTCTAGAAATTATTAATATTTTCAAGGAAGCAAGACCAAACTATTAATGACTAAAAATGCACATTATTTCTAGGAACAGAAAATAAAAAACAACTCAAACATTCCATTTCTTTCTGAAATAGATGATCTGAGGCATTTAACCTCACAATTCCAATCTCCTTTTCACTTAGAGCTATCAAGCTCCAGAACCTACAAAGTATTTAGGGCAGTGGTCCTATATGACTGAAAGACCTGACTTTCTGCTTACATCTGGCCCCAATTACGTCACTTACCTGCCTCTGTGAACATCAAACGGGACCAGAATCCCTTGCAATGAGGTCTTTGAATGTAGCAAATCAAATCTGTGTATGAACAGATGCAGATAATGGATTCCAAAGGAACCCCTAACTGTATAAATTACAAAGTACAAGCAGGGAAGGTGGAAGCATTAAGGATTCAACAAAAGACTATATAACATTATGTAGAGTAGCTGTGGACAAAGGAAAATCAGTTGCAATAGGCCACAATCCTGAAGAAAATAGGGGTGATTCATTTTAAGCAAATGTTTTGGGCCAATTTCAAATTTAATTGGCAGAACATTTGAAGATTGTAAGTTCTGTTAACAATGGCTGAGCTGCAGAAGGTACAGGAAGTCAGATGTCTTCTCCTACTCAGGAGTGTCAACTTTGAATATAAAGGGAAATGATATACAGAAAAAATTGATATTGAATATTACATTTTGCTATCACTATTACTTGCTCTGGTGGACATACAATTTAGAAAGACCCAAATTTTGACAATTTGCATTCATGAGTTACATTAAAAAAAAACTTAAAAAGTAATTTCTAATGGTTCATTGTGAAACTAGTTATAAAGAGGTTCCTGTTCAACAGATAGGAAGTGGTCTGTGTGGCACTGAGTGAGTCTACCATTTGCCATACACACTTTTTCTGAGTTCTGTTCTTCCTCTTACTCTCTTCTTCTTTTTGATTTTTACTACCAACCTATAATTCTAGTTTGTTAATGATGCTGTATGTTTACCAATGATTCCCATAAACACTATATAACCCTCATGATGGACCTAAGAGCTAAGGAAGTTCCTGGTGCCTGATATGCTAGTTAAGGTCTTAATTTAGAGATGCAGTTTTCATAAAACAGTAACATCAAGAAGAATCTTTAAGGTATGCAGTGCAAAATAACTTTAAAGGCAGCTGATGGACTGGTAGAAGCTGTAGAAGCTATAATAATCAACAATTTGAATTTTGCTATCTAGAATTAGGCAAGTATATACATTTCAATTTAAATCAATGCTTTAAAACATGTATCATTATAATTATTGAAAACTAAAGATACTGCATATTAAAAATGCTGAATAACCTAATTTCCCTCAATTTGCAAAATTCTATATTTATTTTGATTATAGCAAATTAGAAAGGAGTATGATGGAAGGGAAATGTGGTATCACTGATATTTTTTTCTTGTTAAAACACTCAATAAATTCCTAGTAGTACTGTAGTAAAATTCTAGACAGTAACATTTTATTTTCATTAAAAGTTAAGTGACATAGTGATTTTAACGTTTAGATTTAGGAGGCCTACAATAGGACCAAAGCTCTCTAGTGATCAGTAATGCTCATGTAAAACAAGTATAACCAATGTTAAAAAAAAAGCAACATTTATGAAGACAAGAATTTAATTCATCAAATGACCATGAATCATCCATGAGATAATCTTCTTTGAAGGATATATTCCAGTTCTATACAGGATTTCCTGATTTGGATGAGAAGGTCAAACCGGACTACATCTTTCAAATAAAACCCAACACAGAGATAGGAGCAGCGGCCCATGCATGGAATTTATTGTGTGCTACTGTTTATAAAATACTCAAATAGTCCTGCACATGCATAATATTTCCAACTTAGACAGGAGACCATACAGGGTGCACTTTCTGGCAAACAAACAATAGATGGTTCCACTGCCTGGAGCTCTGAGTTGTATTCCAGGGCATGAGGGAAGCAGGCCACCAAAGTAAAGGGAAATACCAAACTACTGTGGCAATCAATACAGGTCAATAATTGTGAAAAATTAGCACATGGTTCCATTTAGTTTAACCAGGCAGTTCTGTAACTATTAAAAAAAAATGTTCAACATGCAGTCTTGACTTGTATGCTCTCATTAACATCTGAATGATAGAACAGAACCATTGCTTCTATGCTGCACTGCTTAATCAAAAACACTTCCAGAACATTTAAAATTTTCCTTTGCATCAAAACATAAAAATGATAGAAAGCCAGCAGCAAATCACCCTGGTGGCTAAGCAACTTGAGTACTCACAATAAACTAAAATTTCTCATAACATCTGGGTAACCTATACATGTCGTACCTGTACATCATAGGTCTATATATTAAATATTTGCAAAATGAAAACATGCATACACAAAATACGTCAAGTTTTACAGACATGATTTGAATTAAAATTTACTTTGACAATGTACAAACTTCTTTTAAAGTACCTTAAATGGGTAATTCTGTAATTTTTCATAATTTTGAAATTTAGAGGTTTTCTTCTTAAATCTCTGGGGTTTAAATCTCACAACATCTGGGCAAAAAGAGTCTAAATTAGTTTTCTGGATTTGTATTCAAGTAACAGAATGCCTAGAAATGTTGCATTCGTAATTGAAAAATACCAAGGTTGTATTACAGAATTAGCCACATTTAAGAACTATAGACCTGAGGTCAGCATTTTGTATGAACACCAACTGGGTTTCTCAGTATTTTGCCCATAATTCAAAACAGCTTAATAACCTCAGAATGTATTTTAAGACCATGCTAATTCATCCTTTAAAGACATTTCATGGTTGGGTGGGGGGAAGGGGGGAGTCCACATTAGCTCTTAGGACTGCATTTGAAGTCATGGTTGAAAACAGAATCTAATTCTACTGAGGGAAAAAAGAAATCTCGTTTGTAAACTTAAATGTGTGAACCACAAGCATATATGGAGGTGTAGTTGCCCTCCACTGGAAATTGCCCCAAGCCCCTTGCTTATTACTGCTCTCCACCTTGGCAGCGATGACCCAACCTTATCAGATAGCACAACATGTCCCAGGGCCCTCAAGCCTCCATCCAGGAAGGGGACTGGGGTCTCAAAAGCACAATGGTTTCTCCAGAGGGACTGTGACATTTACAGTCAGCTTGGCCGACCCCTCCGACTCCTCGGGTGATCTGTCCATTTGGGGCCCGAGATGTGAGAGTCCCTGGGAAGCCGTGGGTCACTGGGCACTATGGTTGCCAGTCCCGTGGTTCTCAGTGGCATGTGCGGTGTTCAAAGAATTGAAACCATCTTGCTGTACAGCATCTTTCCGGGGTGGCATTCTCTCATTGATCCTATCCAAACCCTTTGCCTCTTCAAAACTGCAGATTCTATGTGGTGGAGAGAATCCTCGTATTGCTTAACAAAATGCAAATTTGATAAGTCAGTAATTGAAAAACATTTCTGAGATTTCAAAAACATTATTAATGATTTTTAAGAAGAAAGAAATTAGCTGTACGTAGCAATATTTAAATCTTACTTTAACTGAATCCTATCCCCATTCCAGACTTCCCCTTAAAATGTGAAATGTTTAAACCTAAATATAAACATAATAACTTCACAGATGACAAGGGTTAGCATAGACTTTAAAAAATAAAACACAAAAATAACCCTCCCCCCCATCCCCAAAATCAACCATTACAGGCAATGGTCTCAGGGTCTCAGTCTGACTTTATACCAATTATCTCCTACCTCAGACCCTAAGATCACCAGTGACTATCACAGTAAGGCAGCAACAAGAGTAGGGGCAGGTGAGGAGGCTAAACAAGGTTAATCCTCGACATACAAATCTGTACCAAGAGCTTGGGAGGAGAAAGAGGTAAAGTTAAGTTAAAATTTAGCAGATCAGAACTATCTTGGAGGTCCAGGTATCATCACCCCATCACCACCAACATGAAATGAGAAAGGTGGAAAATGCCTCCAGGAGTTAGATCTGTGTCTGGCTGATGGCAAAAAGCATTTATAGTTTTATATTTTAAGAGACACTTTCCTTAATTCACTGGCCATTCCACTGAATGTTCTTTAGAAACCCCAAACAAATGGCAATACTCCTCCAATTATTATGAGTTCTTATTCACTTCATATGGAATGATGTATTCTCCATCAACAAAATGTACATACAAAAAAATTCCATACTCCTGGTTATAATCTGTTGCTTTAATATGTGCAATCCCTGGGACCCAGAGTCTGTGCATGTGAACTAAATAAATGGTCATGCCAGCAAAGCATTCACTGATCTGTAATATCAAGCCTACACATGATATACATGAATATAATATGATCAGCAAACACTAGGCCAAACTTCAGGGGAAAAAAACTTAAAAATCATAGTGATAGCTCCTGCATTCTAGGTGAATTACTGAGAATGAATAAAAATGAAGTCAAACCCAGTGAGCGTTTCACTTAGGAAAAAAATAATCTGAGTAGCATCATGCAAAATATGAAATAGATCTTTACTTGCAATTTTGAATGCTGTAATAATATAGTGTAACATGCTGTACTCTAAAGAATTCAGAACATTAAATGGTCGTTGCATACTATATTAGAAAAGGGAAAAAACCAGATACCAGACTGTCACTATGGAAATCAGTCCACGTGATTCAAAAAAGACGAATGTGACTTAAATTTGATGAGTCAGTGAATCTGATTCATCTTGGGCTGTGCAAGATAGGAGTAAGACACACCCACAGGACATTCTGATGCCCACCCACACACCACAGATCTCTGCCCAGCACAAGGACTCTGATCGTACCTTTTTCAGCCTCAATAGCCTCAACTGTGGCTGTACAGAAGTGAGCAGAGGCATGCAAAATGAATGAGAGAGATGAGAAGGGTCATATTGTACAGCAGAAAAGGCAATGATCACTTAAAATATCACAGTACCCCATACTATATCATTTACAATTTAACATAAATAGTACCCATATTAGAGAGCCCCATCCAATCCCCCAATTCCTAACACAACACAATTTACACGGAGCACTATGACAACACTGCTCAAGAGCACAGAACACACAGACCTATTGTAAACACAGACACCTCAGCACCCATGCAAATGCACTCCAATATTAATTACCCATCTTGAATTCATATTAATGGTCTTAGAATTTTTCCACATGTTTATTATATCACATCCATCACAATCACAAGGAAATTCTCTAGGTTGGAATTATGATGGTAGAATTGTAGCAGAAGAGCAAACAGAAGATTCTTTTCTTTCACATCTAACTGAACTAATACTCACCACCAGTTGGTTCCCTAAAATATAAACTAGAAGGTGTCAGCAATGCTTTCCCTGTTCCTTCTAATTCACAGGGCACAGCAAAAGCTGCAAAAGTTGATATGGCTACAGTGAACTTTAAGGATAATAAACTTGGTGAGTTATTCTAAGTGGAACAGTTCTGTAGCTCTGTTCTTTGTGAGAAACCTAAAAGGACACCTCTTATTACTAGGAACTTCCTTTCTTTTCTAACATTGGTGTTCCAAATACCTAAATATATTAACACCTATACCCTTAAAAAAATCTATTAATGTTCAGTTTATCATGAACTCAAATCTGCTTCAGTTATGAACAGCATGCATTCTCAGATGAAGATAGAAAGGCTACTGAGCATCTTTTCAAGTCCACTCATCAACTAGAAAGAAATCAAGAGAAAGAACTGAGATCTTACAGGCAATAAATCCTAATTATTTCATAATATGGCCATACACATAGGTCATATAGACCTATTCTTGGTATAGCTTGTCTCCGGCCCATTAAGAAAATTTCAACATATTTAGTCATACATTTTATACTCGAAGGTTTTTTTTTTTGGCTCATTTTTGGGTTCAAACTGTATAGAGTGTTCACATTGAGGACCAGGACCAGACTGCAGAGAACACTGCTTGACAATACGGCAAATTCTACACTTTACCCAAAGTGCACACACTCAGAATATTTATAACAGTAATGCCCTGTTCTTTCTGTTTTGCTTCTACAATAGGCCAATTAGAATAATAATCGCTGAAATGACCCTTTAGCAGAATACATGATTTAGAAATGATAAATTTTATCCAGAGCAGTTATTAATGTGAAAGGATACCGCTGAATCTAAGGAATTAAAGCAAACTAAATTAGAAAGGTTTTCATCTTAACCAGGTAGCAAAGTGAATTCGGGACCCATAAAAAGAATTATATTGCAAATCAATGCAGATATACTTATTGTATAACCATTGTGTAAATCATCATTTAAAATATAAAGACCTGTACACTTGGAAAACACTCTTGGAATTTTCCCAGAAAGAAAACTGGGTTAAATGGCCCACCTCTACTTGACCAGCCCTGAAACGCCTATTCTTCAAAATGTGGATTATTTTCTTTATAATTTAGAAATTGAATGGGGAAAAAAATAAAATTCCTGTGAGATACGTTTTAAAGAGCTTGTGGTGACAGAAATGATTTTATATGAAATAGTTTATAACTTGTATTTCATATGATAGTAAACTTAAAATAACTGGTATTACTAGAATCAGTATCTATTTGAGTGTATCAATAGTTTAAAAGTCTATTAGTAAATTTTTCAAATTATGAAATGTAACAACATTCTTTTGAAATGATTCTATGGGCTTTTAATTTTATATGTAAAAGCATTCTCTAAGTCAAATTATATATTGTGCTCTTTCCTAAGATCTCTAAATACTCCTAATCCTTTTCAAAACACAAATCAGGTATCACACTCAAAATTGCATACCATGTCAAGCTTGAATGCTTAGAATTGAAAGAAGGTCAGCTGAAGCTTAAACATTAAGCTGGAAAGAAAGAGATCTGATAATTGCAAAATTCTATCTGAAAGGCACTGTTTTTTCTCCATTTGTTTTCAGTGTTATAGGGAATCTTGATATGGCTTACTAAGTTTGCGTATATAGTGCTGTCTCAAACTGTGTCCCTCACTACTACACAAGATATATGAACAAGAAGAATTTAACATTACTAAAATAGAAATGGTCACATATTTTCTTTCCCATATGGGTTCTGGTGAAGGCAGCATTACAGGGCTAGTTCCCAATCCAATTTTCACGAAGAAAATGCACTTAACATATGAATCTCAATCAATTCCTTCTCCAAAAGTTGTGCAGTTTGAAGAAACCCTTGAGAAAAATCATAAATTAAAGTACTGAGAAAACAATTTTCATTTTCTAACAACAGAACTGAGTTGAGGTCTCAGAATTTAAAAACTTTTTGTAATACTAAGTTAAACACCAGGGAATATGTCTATGAAAATTTTAAATGTTAGATAAATTTTTTAAAAATCACACAAATGCAGTTTTTATATGAGTTTTCTTGTTTCAAAAACAGGTATATCTTATGCAAGGGAAATCACCTTCAACCAAATGCTTAAACCACACTATCAAGAGCCACCACTGGCAGAACTTGGGAGCTATCAAATTTCCCAAATTAGACCCTGTGAGCTAAGCACCGTCCAAGTAACTCGCTCTATGCTGGGAATAAACAGCCCCTGCAGTAAAGCTGTCTTTCAAACCTTCCCTGCATTTAGAAGTGATTTGAAAGTTGGAAAACTGAGCTTCAGGCTACATGCAAATTAAGAATAAAGAGAAGTGCTGAGTTATCAACAAAACATGTAATTAATTAACAGGTGCTAACTGTGAAATCTAAAAGAAAAGTTCCCTATTGATACAACATAAAAGTAATATAGCCAAGGATAATTGAGAGATGACTATAGATTTATTTAAGTATGTGACCCTTTAGGTTTTTTTTTTAATAAAGTGCAGGAAAGGAATAACATTTTTCAAGATATTAAATCTCATCCATTTCTATTAACATTTTTGATAGTTTTATTGACTAAGATCTTAATTTTTTAATGAAATTCTTTTTAGCTCATTTTTCTAATGTTTACAATATATTAAGAAAAGTAGAGGGCAAGGAATATAAAGAGACTCAGAGCAGATTTTTAAATTAAAAAAATAAACCTCATTCAGAATGAAAACTTGAAACTATAATTTTCAAAACATAGTGTACTTCTCACATAAATCAGTGGTGCTAGCAGACAAGACAATAACATATATAATAGAACATGTATAGGCTATAAGTAGAAATTATTTGTCTACAGGCAAATCCTTTTCATTTATTTACTTAAGCATTTATTATGAGACTCTTGGGAGATGAAACTGTGAAAAGTCAATCTATTTTAAATTTATTCAAAAATTTCAATTAAAATTTCCTCTTTTTTTGCTTTAAAAAATTCACTATTAAACCCCAAAAAGAAACTTAATCATGACTAAGGAAAACATCAGATCTGTTGCTGCCTGTTTTAATAGAGCAATGACCCTTGGAGGGCTGTTAAAAGTGGCTACAAAAAAACATATACATTAGGGCTCCCCATGTCACATTTTTTGCTTTCCAACCACTAGGAAAGAAATCTAGACTTTGAGTTACTGTGTATAGTCTGTAACATTCACATCAATCTCTTCTTTTTAATCTGCAATGGGCTTTCAAAAAGTAAACCCAGTATTTACACAAATATTTACGCCAAAAAAAGTAAGCTTTTTAAAAATATAAAGTATTCAATGAGCCAGATTACAGAAATGCTTTACGTATAATTCTTTTTATTTTCATGCAAAGTAAAGGCACACTTAATAACACCCTTTCAATTTTGACTTACAGTATTTAAAGTTCAACCCCTCATAACAATGACTTAGTATCCGATGTTACATTCATGCTCAGAATGCACAAAGGGCAGCAAGACACGCAGCAAACCTCAAAGGAAGGTGCTACACAGCTGCTTCTACATCGAAAGACAGACAAGTGTCTGATAGAGTAGTTCAAGTTAACATATTTTACAGACATACAGCTAACCTAAAGAAAGACAGACAGATTTAGGAAAGCAGCTACATCTGCAGAGGAAGGAAACAGCATGTTACAGACAGTCAATTATACATAGAACATTTGACAAACACCACAGAAAACAAACTTTGGCATCATTTACCAGGGTACAAAACCTTGCACAAATGTTTTGGCAAGTGAAGTGCATAAGTAATGTTCTGGGGCCCAAGCAGATTATTAACCCTAAAATTAAGTGTCTGCAAATATAAGCATAGTCTACTATAGTTACATAAATTTTTAAAATAAAAAATAAGAAACTTGGAATTACATTTCTATTTTGATAATATGGATATCCTTGATTCACATTTTCAAACTGGGGCTTTTAGAAGAAAAGGTGCATTAGGAAGACGAATAAATATTTCAGACATTATGATGTGAGTTGATCCCATATCATTTCACAAAAAGCTGAGAGACTGACCTTTTCAACTGAAAGGAATACCCATTCTATCAATTTTCTGCCCTGGTCAGATTATTAATCAGACACTACCTATCATATAGTAGTTTGCCTGTGTCAGCTGCTGAGACAGGAACTAAAAAGCAGAAGGAATTCCCTGCATGCACTATGTGTGTTGTTAGCAAAAGAGTGAGGTGTGCCCCAGTCCATCTGAGGCACAGCAAGTTGCATAACATCATTACCACTTTGCAGGGTCTGCCGTCCTCCAGCCAACACTCCACTAGGCAACATCCCTGTGGGAGTCAGGCCCTTGAGTGTCAGCACACTTTCACTCTCCTCCCTACAGCAGAGAGATATAACAAACATCAGAGACTTCCAATAATCACTCAGTTTAAAACAGGAGATGGGACCCAGATGTAGGCCATGTACGTAATTTATGACATTCATTATTATGACCATATTTTCCTCAATTTCAAGATATAGACTTTTCCACATTCTACATGTTCCAGATGTGAGAATGTGCCTCACAACTGAGGAAACATGCTGTTTTTCCTGAAAAACTTTATTAAATATATGGTGAGATTCATTATCAATGAGCATCCTACAATTGAGAAAATATGGTATTTTATATGCTTTAAAGTTCAAATGTCTGATATAATTAGTTTTGCAAACAAATTTTTAAAGACTGACCCATTTATGTGCACCCTTAAAATCCGGTCTTTCTAAATTAACCCCAAGAAGACAATTTGTGGGTCCAGTAAGAGGAACTCCTATATAGGTGAGCAAATTCATCAGGAATACCCTAAAAAGTGCCTCCTTCTTATGGTGCTCTAGTTTTAAGATGTGGAGCTAATATTTTCATCACAGAAGGCCAAGAGATACCAGAAGTAAGCAATAATAATCACAAGGGTCAAAAACCCTAGTTTCAAAAGGACCTGTGTTCCCTTCTGCACTATGTAAATGCACAAGTAACTTTTTTTATAGGAAGAATGCCACTATATTGCTTTCAGATATCAAGCAGAATACTGCTTGTAACAAAGTACAATAAAAGTAATTTCTGTAAAATAAATAATCAGGAAAATACATGATTACCTGAGAACAGAGAAGACCCTTGCCATCTTGCCAATTGCTCGAATTTTGTTTCTTATGATTTCTTTCCGGGCTGCAGCTGAACCTACTTTCAATGGAATAAATAGAAAGAAAGACTCAAGTTTAGGGCATCCACAGTTGCACCATTCTGTTTGCCTGTTGCACACTCAAAACTGAACCAACACTAAGCCCTGTGCCACCAGCTTACATGGAGGAGACTAGAACGCATGCCAAAAAAGCTTCTCACTCAGTACTGTTCTAACACTAGGGTCTGATACAGGTACAGATGAAAGATAATCCACAAACATTCTAACTCTCACACAATTGACTAATCAGTAAAACAGCAATGAGAAAGAAACGAGAGCCCAACCTATTTCACAAGCCAGGGGACAAAAAATGGTAACAATCCGACAATCTTTCAATTTTCATGAGAGCCTATGGCATGCAGACTAACAAACAAAAATTGGTAATAGCTCTGCAGTCTCTGTTTAACTATAAGAAAAGCCTTTGACATGCAGGCTGGGATTATCCCATCTTACCATGACAAAATAAGCTTCCTTGATCTAAGTTGGCCTAAAAACAATGGTATGAATTGACTGATGGGCAGATGACCCATAACTAAGAACTACACAAGCATTTCAACAACAATGCACACCTCAACCTCATGGTCTAGATATCCTGTAGAGTCATGCAAATATATACCAGCTCTTACATTCCTATGCAAGTATGACACAGAGAGAGCAACAAGAAAAGACATCCTAAAAAACATGGCTAAAGGATCGCTAATGCTTCATCTCTAAAGGATGAGCTGTGCTGCTTATCACTAATACAGAAGAGACTACACTAAAATAATTAGATCTTTGGCTGAAGAAAGACTCAAAAATTTTATCTTCCTTTCCCTGGCCTCCAGAAAGGCTAACAACAATCTCAGTCCTGTTATCTCATATACAGCAACTAGAATCACTCTGGAGCCAAGAATGTGGTTCCTTAGAGCTGTGCTTCAACATGATGAAAACACACATATGGAAGCATCATGGTTGGGGAGAAGGTTAAGGAAAGGCTAATGACAATAGACCAAAAGGGGCCTTAAATATACAGCGGTCAGAACAATCATGTCTTTGGGGTGAGAGCATCTCATTTAAAATTCAAGCAACCCACAAATATATAATTAAAAACCAAGATGATGACTGAACCTTTCTGCAAAGAAAAAGAAACCCAATTTCAAAGATGAAAACAAAATAATTTTTGAGAAAATAGGCTCCATCACCACATTTCTGATGCTCTAAACAGTAATATTATGAACACTGAACTACAGCTTTTACAAGCCCAAAACTGTATAGGGACTCACGGCACTACACAGGCATACTTACAATGCCAAAAAAAAAAATAAATAACTAGAAGCCTCAGAATCATACACAATATTATAATCTGAAGAGACACTAGGGATATTGCAAAGTTCAATCTCCTCATTTTATAAACAAGGAAACTAAATTTATTAAGTGTCTTGTCCAAGGACATAAACTAAGTCTGATTCTGTTGGAATGAATTCGTATAGATATTTTGTTTCAAAATTGACAATTTTAAAAACAGCTAGACAAGGAGAGGGGAGAGCAGTATGGGGATGGTGGGAATAGCTGTAATGAAGTACATTAATATTTTCAGCCTAAATTTACATCTCAGTAAAACTGAACTGTATGTAAACTATACTGACTTCAAATTTAAAAATTCACTGGAATATGAAGACACTATACAAATCAGGATTTTATAAATCAGTCTACAAACACATCATGCATAATATTAAATTAAATGTCCACAGTAAAATTACTCTGGGGAATAAGACAGACAATCAAACACCCCTAATCATGCAGGGAAAAGTACGAAACATTACAAATAAGCAAAAGAATGAAATTTAAAAACAAGAGGAATGAAAAAGAGGGAAAAATATTTCCATGCACAGAAAGACAGATATATTGGAATATGACTTCTCAAACAAATTCTAACTTAGATAAAACTTAAACTAAATTTGCACAAGGCCCAAGAGGACTCTGCAGAAATAGTACTCAATGAATGTGCTAACTTACATGGACTGAGGATAACTTACGAAGTCATATTTCAAAACGATATTACTCTGTCTGGTCTGTACCTTTTTTATTGCCATATATGAGCCGTTCTTCAGATGGAGAGTCCAGAAAAAAGGAAGTGAATGATGGAGAAAAGGTAGTTGAGACAAATAAAAAGATAGAGATTTAACTTCTGAAGAATGAATGTAGAAAGAAAGGAAGAAAAAATGAAGCCCCTGAATATCTGAAATTTGAAAAATGTAATACTGTAGGATCTGGCGAATAAAAGAGGGATGCCACTGGGTAGAACTCTAAGGGAAAGGTTGCTTAAAAGATACGTGCTCAGAAGAAATTATGGACAGAATGACTATAATATTTGATGAAAGTAGACAAATTAGGAACAGAAAACACATGAAAACACATACAACTGGTAAGAGACTGTACTAACAATCACACATTTATATTGAATACCCCCCTAAGGAAACGTGTCACTTATTGAAGTATGTTAAGTGAAAGAAAAAGACACAAATGAGATACAGACGCATGTGGTTCTTCAAGGACATCAACATCTGCAAACTCTGCAGTATGTACAGAACTTCATAAACTACCTCAGTGGAAAACTTCACCCACTCCCAATAAAGGGAAGGCTAAGCCTCCCACTCTCCACCGTAACAAGAGGCACACAATTTCTTTAATTTGAATTGTACAACTTTTGCATATACTCAGGATCAACAGTATGTGCTTTCTGTTCCCAATCCAATTTGGGAGTCTGAGGGACAACTTTTTGCAAAAATAGCAACAGATTTCAAAACTAAGTAAAATCTCTTCAGGGTAGGCTGCAAAGGTTTCATTTGAGCTTTCCGAATCGTCCATCTAATGCTGAGATACATGATTCCATTACAGGAAATGCAAAGATTTAGTTTAGTAGAACTATAAAGCATATGGATTATGTACTTCCTTTAACAAACTGAAGACAAAAGATAAATATCTGAAAGAAATAGTATGCATTCTAAATATCCCAGAAACCAGTGTTCAAAAATTCTCTTTAATGATTAAATAATACCTCTAAAAGGCATGCTATGTGCATTTATACATGCAATGTTTATGCAGATTTTTGCCTTTAAAAATATCCCCCCAACACACACACACTAAGCAATACAGAATACCAAAGATCATCACTTAAGAAGAGAGTTTTACTCCTTTATCCAGTTTAGCCTTGAATATGCAAAAACTATTCCTTACTTCCTGCCACTGGGGTATCTCCAATCCTGCTCTCTCCCTTTCCCCACAGAAAAGCTAAACTCTTATTCTGCCTCTGTAGCAATCCCCACCCACCAAGTTTTCTTTCTAAATCGTATTTCTCCCTAGGCCCAATCGTAGGATGGTTCCACTGCTGGAGAAGGAAGAGGGCAAAAGGCATGCTATCATGCTGAATGTAAAGAAAAAAAAGATGAAAACAGAGGTAAGGGGGAAAAAAAATAAGGGAATATGATTAAGGAAGGGAAATAAACCTAGTTCCAGTAGCTCTTTTCCCCACCCCATCCTAGTATCTATCCTAATCTCCTCCTCTTTCCTCCTCAACATTCTTTTTCCCCCCAAACACTTTCATTCCTTCATGTAAACTTCCAAACCCATATTCTTAAAATTTTCTTGGAGTCTCTGCCCCTAATACTTGGTATGGAAGAGTGAAGAAATTAGAAGTAATTGTACTTGCTATGCTGGCAGTGAAGGGAGATCTATTTCTAGTACTCAAAACTAGAAGTCAGTGTACTTTCCCATAGAAACATTGTCATACACAGTGCTTACCAATTTTTAAAATTCCATAAGAGTAGGAAAAATTTTTCACCCTCTCTATTCCCTCAACCTATGGATGAGAAGATCCCAGGAAGCTAGGTGGCTTTTCAAGACTTACACAGCTAGTATAATGGCAGCGCCAAGACACCCAAACCATTGATCTTTTTCACTAAACTACACTGCTTCTTTAATGATCAAATTTGATTCATCCCTGGAGTGCAAGAATGATGTAACAAGTGGAATGTTAATAAAATATATTAAAATCCCATTAGAAGGAATATAATTAAATTTTATATTTATTCCTGGTTGAATCTCCAAAAATGATTCTGTGTCTATATATATCACAGGTATCCAAAAAACCAAGTACTATATTAGACTTAATAAAACTTAATAACTTTTTTCCTTTTTATTATAGGAAGAGGACTAAAGCATTACCTACTACCACTCCTATTTATCACACTATTAGCAATATTGATACAAATTTTTAAAGAATAAAAAGAAATAAAGGTAAAAATGTAGAAAATAAACAATATCAGCCTTATGCAAATGACATATTTTTAAAAGTTAAGGAAAACAAAATAAATTACCATAGGAAATAATTCTGCTGACCCAAGTTGTTGGACATAAGATAAACATACAAATATATTATGTATTCATTTATACAGTTAGAAAATCTGTGGAGAAATACCAGTTGTAACAGTAATAAGATAAAATGCTGAATACCATTTAACTTAGTGATAAGATTTTTTCAAATAACCGTAATTTAAGTAGAATAATTATATATTAAATTAAGTAATTATACTAAATGAACTTATTATATAGAGCAAGTGTAGAAAACTAAGTATTATTTTTAAAAAAACTTCCTAGATTCAGATACAGATTTAATGTAATACCAATTAAAACTGCTGCTAAATATTTAATAGAATTCAACAAATTAACTCAAAATGTTATCTGAAAAAATTAGTGGGCTATGTATACCCAAAATTATTTCAGTCATTATATCAATACCCACATTATAAAGTAGGCACTATTATCTTTATTTTGAAGAAAAGAAAATTGAGGATCAGGAAGGTTAAGTAATTTGCTGGAGGCCACATAGCCATTATGAGGAACTAGAATATGAGTCTAGACTTAGTCTAACAATAGTGGTAGCAGAACAAGGAAAATAAATACTTAATTAAAACTATTTAAAAATTTTATGGAAAAAACAGATATGATGAAATACATTGGAACTATAAACTTCTACACAAACATCAAAAGGAGAGAATTAAAATACGGAAAAATAAATATTACTCATTAAAACTTATTATCCAGACCAAAAAATAACTGATATAAGTAACTTGTTTCAGTTAACAGAACTACAAGCCAGAGTAAAATCTCATCTCTGCCTGCCATCAACAAATGGTAATAGCAGACACGTAGTCACTTTGTACTTTGAACAAATGGGCTTAACAACAGTGTTTAAGAATCAAACCTGTTTGTAAACAGAGAAATTTCTAAGTAGTTTTTACTCAGATTTTACTTGGTAGGTAGTCAATTGAGATGGACAGTTTACACAGTTGGAAGAGTAGGTAATTTTTTTTCTTACTTTCATTAGAAATCAAAGAAATGTAAATTAAACCAACTATAATTTACTACTAAACAGCCCCCAAGCAAAATAAGCAAAAATGACCAAAATCCAATGAGGTGGGCCTATGGAGAAATAGGTCTATGCATTCATTGCTGGAAGCACTTGATATTGGTCCAATTTTTCTGCAAAGTAATCTGGCAGTTTATAGCTAAAATAATGAAGCTAAACTATATTTTTTAACTCTGTAATTCTTTTCAAGACACTTATTCCAAGAAGGAAAATAAAAAACTATTGTACAAATATGTTTACTGTATGCTATTCATAATAAGGATAATTTAAAGCAACCCAAATGCCAAGTAATGAGATTACTTATGACAATTATGGCATATTAATGTACCTATAAATATGTAGCTCTCAAATTTACCAATATATAGACCATGTTTAATACACAGAATTAATTATATACTGATTATATCTATGAAAACAATGATACAGAAATGATATAAGGGGCATACGGAAGGAAATAGTTTTCAGCTTAAAGTTGTTTATGCTTTTGTTCACTGTTAACTAAATTTAAATAAATACTTAAACCTGAAAGTTTTAAAAAATTTCAAAACAAATACAGATGGAATTTTGTTCCTATGGTATTAATTTATATAAATACACATTAGGCACATAGGCTGGTTGGTTTACAAAAGAACTAACAACCATACATAACCTTGTTTCTATGGAAAAAACTCTTTCTGAATCTCAAACTAAACTAGTAAGTGGTCTCTTAGAACACATTACTCATAAACTTAAAACTGCCTACTTGGGTTTTTGGAAGGAAGAAATGACAGTAACACTGGGGGTTCACGTATGTTTCTGAAACAAAAAGCATTTTTATCCTCCCTTCTCTAGCAGTGTCCATATTCATGAAGAACCACATCCTTTTAGTACCTTTAAATTTTTCTTTCCTTTCATTCTTCCAAATTTGCCCTTTCCCAAAATTCATTTTCTTCCTCATACCAACAGAAAGAAATAAAATTATTTCAAAATCTTAAACAATACCTGAAAGTGACTTGTCACTTATCAAATAGCATAACTCCTTGAGACCAACGACTATATTTTGCAAAAGTGTGTACTGAAGCTGGGCAGTTAAAAGATACCATTTCACAATAAAAAATAGTAAAATGAATAGTCATACCATCAAACTGGTCTTCACCTTCAGTCATCAGTTCATCATCAGAACAAATACTCAGAACATTTACCAACATTTCTGTCACTATTTAAAAAAAAAAAGTTACATGTTATCTGACCATACTGAACTGTCTATATGTACATACAACAACTATTCATATAAACGGTCAATGATTTTTAACACAAAATGACACACATTCTAAGGGCAGGAATGATGGAATTAAAGGATAAAAAGGCTTTCAAATGAAAGAAATTCAGTGGATAACAAGTCTGAGAGAGACTATGGAATAAGCTTTCAGGTTTCTCAGAAAAAAAAAAATGAAGCCCCACAGAAATAAGAAGCAAGATGAATAACATCTAAATGTATACATTTAAGTTCTTTATTTATGGACACAACACTAAAGAGTAAGAAAAAAAAATCATGGAACAGTTCCACTGTTTCAAAAAAATCCCAGGTTCAATCTTTCAAAAACTGGCTCCAGCAACTGCCTGAAACTTAATTCTTAAGATTATTAATGACTATCTAACAACCTGAACCCATGGTTCTTTCTTAGGCTTGATTCATTCTATATTTTTTTCCCTTGGTTTCCAGGATTATTATTCCCTTCTGGTTTTCCTAACTTCTAGACCATTTCTCCCCCAAATTTGGATTTTTTTTATTCTCTCTGCAGTCTGTTTATATGCTCCATTTCTTGGTGATTCCATCCATTACTATATAGTTTCAAGTATCACCTTTTTGAGGATGATTCCAAAGACAATATTACTAGTCTTGACCTCTCCCTTCAGTCTCTATAACTCCTTGCTGGTTTTACTGCTGTTTTAAACTATTTGTATATTGTCTGTTTCCCCTACTAGAATGAAAGCTTCATGAGTGCAGAGTATTGTTTTGTTTACTACTGTATCTCTCTCTAGAATCTAGTACAGTGCCTAGCACATAGGCACCCAAAAATATCTGACAAATGAGTAAACAAAAGAAAAAAGATATAACCAAAATCAATAACTAAAAATGCCTACTGAATATTAGCTCCTGGATGTCCTAACAGCATGTAGAAATGAACACATTCCAAACAAAATTCAATACTGACCCTATTATTCCTCCTGTAAATGTATTAGTAGCACACCATATGCCAGGCATTGTGCTAAACCTTTGGGGTTCAGATATAAAAGGTTCAATCTCTACCCTCCAAAAGCTTACTAATTGCTTAAAGGATATATGTACACACACACATATATATATGAATGCCATAAAAGAGTGATGAGGACTAGGCTGTAAGTATGCAGAGGTATATAAAACACCTGCTGGAGAAAGGAAGGATTTTGGTAGAGGAGAGGGCAGATAAGGCCATTCTAAACAGAAGTTAGAAAAAGTAGGAACTGGTCATATAGAGCAATGAAAGAGAATTTAGAGTCCAGAAATAAAACCTCATATTTAAGGTCAATTGATTTTTGAATAGGTGCCAAACCAATTCAGTAGGGAAAGAACTGTCTTTTCAAATAGTGCTGGGACAACTGAATATCCACATGCAAAAGAAAGAAGTTGAACCTCCCACTTCACACCAAAATTAACAAAAATTAATTCAAAATGGATCAAAGACCTAAATGTAAGAGCTAAAACTATAAGATTCTTAGAAAAAAACATAGGGGTAAATCTTCATGAACCTAAATTTAGGCAACAATATATTGAACTTGACACAAAAGCACAAGCAACAAAAGAAAAAATAAATAGTTTATCAAAATTAAAAACTCTGTGCTTCAAAGGACACCATCAAGAAAGTGAAAAGATAATTCACAGAACAGGAGAAAATATTTGCAAGTTATATATCTGATAAAGGACATGCATCTAGAATATATAAAGAACTCTTATAACTTGATGAAAAGACAAATGGCCCATTTAAAAAGGAACAGAGGACTTAAATAAACATTTCTTCAAAGAAGGTAAGCAAATGGCAATAAGCACATGAAAATATATACTCAAGATCATTACTCATTAGGGAAATGCAAATTAAAACCACAATGAAATAAAACTTCATATCTGATAGGATGACTATATATAAAAAAATATACATAACAAGTGTTGGCAAGGATATGGAAAAACTGGAACCATTATACACTGCTGGTGGGATTGTAAAATGATACACTACTCTGGAAAAACAGTTGGGCAAATCCTCAAAAAGTTAAACAGAGAGTTACCATATGACCCAGCAATTCTACTCTCAGTTCTATACCCAAGAAAAACGAAAACATATGTACACACAAAAACTTGAACATGAATATTCACCAAAGTGTGGTTCATAACAGTCAAAAAATGGAAAAAAACAAATGTCTCAAAAATATACTGAAGATCACCACTCATTAGGAAAATGCAAATCAAAACCATGAGACAAAACTTCATATCTGATATGATGGCTATAATAAAAATAATAAAAAAAAGTTTTATAGTTTTATAGTTTTTTGTTTTGAAAAAACAAAAGCTGATGAACGTATAAACAAAGTGTGGTATATCCATACAACAGAATATTATTTGGTCATAAAAAGGAATGAAGTACTAATTCATGCTACAACATGGATGAACCTTGAAAACATAGAAGAAGCCAGTCAAAGAAGACCACATATTGTATGATTCCATTTATATGAAATGTTCAGAATAGGCAAATATACAGCAACAGAAAGAAGATTACTGGTTGTCTAGTGCTGACAAGTGTGGGGAAAGGGGGAGTGATTGCTTATGGACAGGGTTTCTTTGGGAGGATGAAAATGTTTCAAAACTGACTATGATGATAGATGCACAACTCTGTGAATATGCTAACAACCAATGACTTGTAGAATTTAAACAGGTTAATTGCATGGTGTGTGAATTATATCCCAATAAAGTATGAAAAGTAAAAGTATGAAGTCATGAAACTTAAAGAGCACAGTATATTCAGGAAACTGGCTGTATTGTGTTATGGCTGGAACAGATTGTAAATGAGAAAGGCAAGAAATGAAGCTGAAGAGAAAGTAAGGGAAGGTCCAAAGACCTTGTGTGACAGTTTAAGGTTTATCTTAAAAACTATCTGAAGCCACTTATGGATACTAAATAAATTTAAGTATATAGTACTTTTCATCCAGAAGCTTAGGATCTGAAAGAAAAGCAAGAGTCATAGCATAGTAGTAGCTAAAGAAAGATAACAGATGTTATTTATTTTTTACTTAAAGATCAGATAGAATTGAACAGTTTATAAAAAAACTTAGTAGAGTGAGTCTGAAGATATACAGGACCTAACTAATGAAGCAAGTTGCCTGAAAAGGCAGAAGGTAATGGAATCCAGGGACAAGTTAGAAGGGTTTCCCCTAGATGGAAGGATCACCTCTTCAACAAGACACGAATTCAAGATGACTGCAGTTTATAAAGCAGAGGAACAGTAAGTAGAGAAAGCTCCCACTACTGGTGTGTGTTTTCTCTGAGAGAGGGAAGTAGCTGGAAAAATAAAGTGTTTAAGAAAAAAAGGTAAAAATTTAGACTATATCCTAAGGGAAATAGGAGAGGAAGCAGACTAGTGACATAAAGGATGTTTGGGAACTAGCAAGAGCCTGGTTAATGCTAGAAATCAAAGGGTGGCACCAATTTACAAGGTTGCATAAATATCTCCAGCAGTGCTCTATACCTGGCTAGAAGAATGGAGAAAATGGATGGCTAGACTCTACTGGGGCTAAGATTTACAGGACAAATGAAGTAGAAAAACAAGAGAGAAAGGAGTCTAAGGATGGGTTAAAAAGGAGGAAAGATAAGGAGGAATCTGATTAATAAGAAAATGGCATGGTCAAAGGCCTATCAGTCCCAATGAAGATGAAGAGTAGCTATAACCTACCTAAGGGGTTAATAGAACAAAGAGCTTTCATCAGAGAGAGTTAATGGCACTATCATTACTAGACTCAAAACATCCACGTAATCTTCAAACATTCCCTTGCTCCTACAATTCTTGTGATTTTCCCTGCTCTCCATTCCTGAGGCTAACAGGGCTTTATCTTTCTGTCCACTTCAACAGAGAAATTTTTCTAAATGACTATCATGGTCATATTCTGCTTCAGTTGCTTCCCACCACTTTCAAAGTTCTAAATTCTCTGTATGTTGATGAAGATCCTTATGATCTGGCCCTGACTTTAAATTCCTTTTCTACTACTGTCCTTCATACACCTTACTCACTAATCAAATTGAACCCCTTAACATTTGTCAGTGACCTTAATGCTTTCTTGCTTTCAGACTCAGGCTTGGGAAATTCTCCTACTTAGAATTTTCTTGCCCAAATATATCAGCACAATTCCACCATTCTTCCAGCCCCAGCTGAAATGCTATTTTAATCCCTCTGACAGATATAATCTCCTCTCTCCTCTTAATTCCTATAAAACCATGCTTGTCTTGGAGTGCTTACCATATTACATTCTATTACCATTATTTAGGTATCTTAAGTCCCCTATTTATCTGCAAACACTCAAATCTAACTTGTATTTTTGTATCCTTAGTGTTTTGAATAAAATATACTTCCAAAAAGAAAAACCTAGTAAATGAATAAATCTTACATGTATGACCCTCTGAGGGAGATCACACTATATCAGACCCTCTAGAACAGAGGTTCTTGAATTGGGCCCAATAAACCCGAGGGAGGTTACCAATTCACTTCAGATCTATGAGCATCCTGAAAATGTTATGTATATTGGAAAATATACACACATTTGTACATGAATTTTTCTGTGGCAAAAGTCTATAACTTTCATCAGATTCTCAGAAGGGTTTGATATTAATAAATTAACAAATGTTTTTGTGTAATTAATTTAAAAAGTCTTTATCTTTTAGAGATTCATTCTAAAATATTTATAGATACAAAAAATAGCTGAGGTCGGATTCAAAATAATTGAGGTGTGGGGCGGGGAGTAGTGGATGGGGATATCAATGACACAATATTAGTCATGATTTGACAAACTGAGTAACTGGTACATAGGATTCACTCTAGTATGTTGGAAATATTCCAACATAAGACTCTTTTTTAAATGAAATAAACAGCCCCCCAAAGTTCAAAAAACAATGCTTTCATTTAACTTTCAGATTAAATTAGCTTCTCATGAAGCTTCTGACTTAGGTTAGTTACTTCTCAGGGACTCGATCAGAGTCACAATGGCTTTTTCAGTGTAACATATGAAATATTACTTGCTGTTTTTCACACCACAAGAAAAATGTCATTAGAATAAAGAAGCAGTTAAGCTGGGATTAAAGATGGTGGCATGAGAGGTGAGACACAGGCTTCCTCCTAAAACCGCATATAATACCAAAATATAATTAATACAACTAATCCTGAAAGAGCAACAGGAAAGAGGACTGCACCAAACTGCATACACCAGGAGAAAAGAATAAACCTCACGGAACAGGGTACTGTACCAAAGCCGTGGCCTGGCAGGACCCAAGCCCTTCCCCCAACCCAGTTCACCAGCGGGAGGAAGAGAAACAGAGCAGGAAGGGAGTGGAGGCCTGGGACTGCTGAATACCTAACTCCAGAGATCTGATCTGGGAGCACAAACCTATATTTCATGGTGTTTTCATGGTACTCTCGTGATTAGGGGGTTGGAAAGTTAAGACAGGCAGAATTCCTGGAGAGACTGAGATTCTAGCCACTTGTGGAAAGCAGGGATCCATATCTGGCTGCTCTGGGACAAAAGAAAGGTGGGCAGTCTGGGAGAGGTCCTAACAGCAAGAGGGCTGCTAAAGGGACAAGGATTCCACAGAGCTTACTGCTCAGGAGAAAGGACAGGTAGACAAAATTGTCTGGGTGCACTCTACCCAGCAGGTTGGGAACTTTCATGATCTTCAGGAGCTCCAGCTCCCTGGATGGCTACAGAGCTCCAAGGACCCCCTCCGTGATACACAGCCTACTGAGCCTTTCTCCCAGCCAGCCCCACCTGGCTCACAAACCGGCAAACCCTACCCTGGCATTAGGCCGGCCAGAGGGAAGCCCCATCTACAGCAACTACAAACGCAAAGCACAGAGGCTTATACCTGTGTGCTTGGCCCACTGGTTCCGGCAGTGGAGACAGGCATAGCAGCACTGAAGCAGGAAACAGCTCTTTCCTTCCCCCAGGCACCAATACCACTCCACTGTGACCCCTGACATTGCTTCAGTGGCTGAGAAGCTGCAGAGAGTAGAGCTTCTGGGCACTAGAGGGCGCCGTATACAAATATGAAACACCAAAGGAACCTGGTCCAAAGTAAAATTATGAATACAACCCCTGAGAAAAATTCAAATGAAATGACCTCATGAATCTGCCTGAAAGGGATTTAAAAATAATAATGATTAACATGTTCATGGAGGTGCAGAAAAATATTCAAGAACTCAGGGATGAACTCCAGTCAGAGAGCCAATCATTACTGAACACAGTATCAGAAATGAAACATACAATGGAAAGTTTTAAAAGCAGATTAGGTATGGTGGAGGAGACGATAAATGAAATAGAAATTAGAGAAGATGAATACAAAGAAGCTGAGGCACAGAAAAAAGAAAGGATCTCTAAGAATGACAGAATATTGACAGAACTGTGTGACCAATCCAAACAGGGCAATATTCACATTATAGGGGTACCAGAAGAAGAAGAGAGAGAAAAAGGGATAGAAAGTGTCTTCGAGAAGGTAATGCTGAAAACTTCCCCAATCGGGGGAGGAGATAAGTCTCAGGCCATGGAGGTGCACAGATCTCCCAACACAAGGGACCCAAGGAAGACAACACCAAGACATATACTAATTAAAATGGCAAAGATCAAGAATAAGGACAGACTATTAAAAGCAGCCAGAGAGAGAAATAACATCATATACAAAGGAAAGCCCATCAGGCTATCATCAGATTTCTCAGCAGAACCTTACAGGCCAGAAGTGAGTGGCATGATGTATTTAATGCAATGAAGCAGAAGGGCCTCCAGCCAAAAATACTTTATCCAGCAAGGTTATCATTTAGATTTGAAGAAGGGATTAAACAATTTCCAGATAAGCAAAAGCTGAGAGAATTTACCTCCCACAAACCATCTCTACAGTGTATTTTGGAGGGACTGCTATAGACGGAAGTGTTCCTAAGGTTTAATAGCTGTCACCAGAGGTAATAAAACCATAGTAAAGAAAGTAGAACAGTTAATTACCAAGCAAATGCAAAATTAAACTATCCACAAACTCAATCAAGGGATAGACAAAGAGTACAGAATATGATACTTAATATATAAAGACGGAGGAGGAAGAAAAAGGAGGAGAAAAAAAGAACCCTTAGAATGTGTTTGTAATAGCATATCAAGTGAGTTAAGACTCTTAGATAGTAAGGAAGTTTACCTTGAACCTTTGGTAACCACGAATCAAAAGCCTGCAATGGCAAAAAGCACATACCTATCGATAATCACCCTAAATGTAAATGGTCTGAATGCACCAATCAAAAGACGTAGAGTCACTGAATGGATAAAAAAACAAGACCCACATATATGCGGCCTAAAAGAGACTCACTTCAAACCCAAAGACATACACAGACTAAAAGTAAAGGGATGGAAAAAGATATTTCATGCAACTAATAGGGAGAAAAGAACAGTAATTGCAGTACCTGTATCAGGCAAAATAGACTTCAAAACAAAGAAAGTCACAAGAGACAAAGAAGGACATTACATAATGATAAAGGGGTCAATCCAACAAGAAGATATAACCATTATAAGTATCTATGCACCCAACACAGGAGTCCCTACATATGTGAAACAAATACTAACAGAATTAAAAGGGGAAACAGAATGCAATGCATTCATTCTAGGAGACTTCAACACTCCACTCACTCCAAAGGACAGATCAACCGGACAGAAAATAAGTTAAGGAGACAGAAGCACTGAACAACACATTAGAAAAGGTGGACCTAACAGACATCTACAGAACTCTATATCCAAAAGCAGCAGAATACACATGGAACATTCAAAAATAGATCATATCCTAGGCCACAAAAAGAGCCTCAGTAAATTCAAAAAGATTGAAACTGTACCAACCAGTTTCTCAGACTACAAAGGTATGAAACTAGAAATAAATTATGCAAAGAAAATGAAAAATCGCACAAATACATGGAGGCTTCACAACATGCTCCTAAATAACCAATGGATCAATGACCAAATAAAAACAGAGATCAAGCAATATATGGAGACAAATGACAATAATAATTCAACACCGCAAAATCTATGGGATGCAGTGAAGGCCGTGCTAAGAGGAAAGTATATTGCAATACAGGCTCACCTCAGGAAAGAAGAACAATCCCATATGAACAGTCTAAACTCACAATTAACGAAACTAGAAAAAGAAGAACAAATGAGGCCCAAAGTCAGTAGAAGGAGGGACATAACAAAGATTAGAGCAGAAATATATAAAATCAAGAAGAATAAAATGATAGAATCAATGAAAGCAGGAGCTGGTTCTTCGAGAAAATAAACAAAATCGATAAACCTGTACACAGACTTATCAAGAAAAAAAGAGAGTCTACACACATAAACAGAATCAGAAATGAGAAAGGAAAAATCACTACGGACACCACAGCAATACAAAGAATTATTAGAGAATACTATGAAAAATTATATGGTAACAAACTAGATAACCTAAAAGAAATGGACAGCTTTCTAGAAAAATACAACCTTCCAAGACTGACCCAGAAAGAAACAGAAAATCTGAACAGACCAATTACCAACAACAAAATTGAACTGGTACTCAAAAAACTACCAACTACCTAAGAACAAAAACTCCTGGACCAGATGGCTTTACCTCTGAATTTTATGAAACATTTAGTGAAGACCTAATATCAATCCTCCTTAAAGTTTCCAAAGAGTAGACAGAAGTAGAGGGAATACTTCCAAACTCATTCTATGAGGCCAGCAGCACTCTAATACCAAAACAAGGCAAAGACACAACAAAAAAAGAAAATTACAGACCAATATCCCTGATGAACATAGATGCAAAAATACTCAACAAAATATTAGCAAACCGAATTCAAAAATACATCAAAAAGATCATCCATCATAATCAATTAGGATTTATTCCAGGGATGCAAGGATGGTACAACACTCAAAAATCCATCAACATCATCCACCACATCAACAAAAAGAAGGACAAAAACCACATGATCATCTCCATAGATGCTGAAAAAGCATTTGACAAAATTCAACATCCATTCATGATAAAAACTCTCAACAAAATGGGTATAGAGGGCAAGTACCTCAACATAATAAACGCCATATATGACAAACCCACAGCCAACATTATACTTACCAGCGAGAAGCTGAAAGCTTTTCCTTTAAGATCAGCAACAGGAAGGAAGAATAAAGCTGGGTGGATTATGCTCCCCAATTTCAAGCTCTACTACAAAGCCACAGTAATCAAGACAATTTGGTACTGGCACAAGAACAGACCCACAGACCAAAGGAATAGACTAGAGAGCCCTGATATAAATCCAATCGTATATGGTCAATTAATATATGATAAAAGAGCCATGGATATACAATGGGGAAATGACAGCCTCTTCAACAGCTGGTGTTGCAAAACTGGACAGCTACATGCAAGAGAATGAAACTGGATTACTGTTTAACCGCATACACAAAAGTAAACTTGAAATGGATCAAAGACCTGAATGTAAGTCATGAAACCACAAAACTCTTAGAAGACAGCATAGGCAAAAATCTCCTGAATATAAGCATGCGCCACTGCTTCCTGAACACATCTCCTCAAGCAAGGGAAACAAAAGCAAAAATAAACACATGTGAGTACATCAAACTAAAAAGCTTCTGTATGACAAAGGACACCATCAACAGAACAAAAAAGCATCCTACAGTATGGGAGAATATATTTGTAAATGACATATCTGACAAGGGGTTAACATCCAAAATATATAAAGAAATCAGACACCTCAACAAACAAAAAGCAAATAACCTGATTAAAAAATGGGCAGAGGATATGAAGAGACAGTTCTCCAAAGAAGAAATTCAGATGGCCAACAGGAACATGAAAAGATGCTCTGCATCACTAATCATCAGGGAAATGCAAATTAAAACCACAATGAGATATCACCTCACGCCAGTAAGGATGGCCAGCATCCAAGACTAAGAACAACAAATGCAGGCAAGGATGCGGAGAAAGGGGAAACCTCCTACACTGGTGTTGGGAATGTAAGCTACTTTGACCATTGTGGAAACCAATATGGAGGCTCCTCAAAAAACTAAAAGTAGAAATACCATTTGACCTGGGAATCCTGCTCCTTGGAATTTACCCAAAGAATATAACTTCTCAGATTCAAAAAGACATATGCACCCCTATGTTTACGGCAGCACTATTTACAATAGCCAAGATATGGAAGCAACCTAAGGGTCCATCAGTAGATGAATGGATAAAGAAGAGGTGGTATATATACACAATGGAATACTATTCAGCCATAAGAAACAAACAAATCCTACCATTTGCAACAACATGGATGGAGCTGGATGATATTATGCTCAGTGAAATAAGCCAGGTGGAGAAAGACAAGTGCCAAATGATTTCCCTCATTTGTGGAGTGTAACAACGCAGCAAAATTGAAGGAACAAAATAGCAGTAGACTCAGAGACTCCACAAAGGAACCAGTGGTTACCAAGGGGGAGGGGTGTGGGGAGGGTGGGAGAAGGGGATTGAGGGGTATTATGTTCAGCACACATGGTGTGGGGGGTTACGGGGAAAACAGTGTAGCACAGAGAAGGCAAACAGTGAATCTGTGGCATCTTACTACACTGATGGACCGTGACTGTATTGGGGTATGGGTGTGGACTTAATAATATGGGTGAAGTAGTCACCACATTGTTTTTTCAGGTGAAACCTTCATTAAGAGTGTATACCAATAATACCTTATAAAAAATTGAAAAAAAAGCAGTTAAGCTATCTAAACAGCTAACAGTATTAAAATGGAAAAATAACCAAAGAGTTTGAGAAAATTTTCTTACTGTACTCCACTTTGGTTAGGATTTTATTTGCATATAATATTCAATTCTGAGCTTTATAATTTTAGAAAAAATGTGAATAATTCAGAAAAGATCCACAGGAAAGAACAAAAATTGAAGGTTAGACTACCTCCTTATATGTAATAGGTAAGACTATTCAGAGTAGCAAAGACCAAAAGATTATTTAGTAGCAGACTTTAAACATATGAATACTAATAGAGACTTACTGTTCTCCATTTTCACTTACAAGAGATCCACAGGAACTAATTAAATTTTCTCATCTCTCAGGAGGAATTTGAGTACTATGATTATTAAGTTTACTACGAGCTCTGAAATTCTCTGATGTTCTGGTTTCTGATAGGTGCTTTAGTTGAGAAACTTACTATCTCTATTTCTTTCCTCATTTAGACACTTAGAGCATAAACATTTGTATTACATATAATGACATGTTTCTTTACTGTGAAGGTAGGTATCAGAGAAACAAACTAGAATCTATGAAATGTCTGTTTTCCTCCTACTTTACCCTCCCTGCTCTCTCCACCCTGCACACCACTCATATTACATTAAAATAGTTGAGTTGCAGTCTAGCCAGGGGCAGGAGAATGAGCAAGATCAATTCTTAAATTCCCTGATGATGCCATGATTGAACTATTTCTCATATACCAAAGATAGAAGGCTGTAAGTGTAAGGCACTCCTTGCACCTAAGCTCTTTACTGGCCCTCTTCTCAAATGCTAAAGGGGGTAATTCTATCTCTATGTTATCTTAATGTTAAAATGTTACTGAGTAAATGACAAGGAGTGAAGGCAATCTTCAAAAACCTGTTTAACATAGTTTAAATATTAATTCTGAATTTTAGAACCTGAATTTGCCATGGCAGAAGTAGCATATCTCAAACAGAGAGGAATATTTTGTAACATGGAAGAGGTAAGAAAAATAGAGAGGAATATACAACAAACTGTTTTACAATTATGTCTGTATGCTCATACTCTTATTTCCCACATATGGGCATTGAGGCACTGCCTCGTGGAAAAAATAACATTAAAATATAAAAGAAGAATTTGATAAAATAAGGAAATCCTAAGAATTTTGTAGAACTAGAATAAGCAGAAATAAAATTTCTTAAATAGCATTTATGTTCTCTTAAAAAGCCTATTAAGTATATACTAACAGGTAGCCCACTAAATTATCAGAAAAGCATCACCACTAAATTGTATATATACTTTTTATATGGACAAAATATTAGGTTAGAACCTGAATTTTTCTTTATTTTTCTCACAGTGCAAAACTGCTATAAAATGACTAACTGCCCAAAACGAGGGCTATTTCATTCTCCCATGAATTTCCGTGACATCCCCAAAAGTGCTATTAAAATACGAAAAAGTGTCCATTCCAAAGCAAAGCTATTTCTCCATTCCTTCATAAAAGATTTAAGCTAAAGAAAAAAAGAAAGAAAACCCAACAGCTGAAGACAACATCAGGCTATTTATAAGTCTTCTCCCAGTCCCCCAGATATCCTCACATGGGGGCTGTAAACAGCTAACTAAAATATCTTTGAGGCTCTCATATCTACACCCACTGACACAAGCAGAGCTGTACCCACAGTGAAACTAGACTTCAGCTTCCTTTAGCAAGTATGTGCCTGTAATAGTAAACTGGAGTTAGTGTAACAGTAATAAAACAATTATTTTTTAAAATAAAAACCATACCTTTTTCTCCAACAAATGGTAAAGACCATGTGAAGACATCCATAAAATTGGGCAACCAGTAAGGATGTGGAGAACAGTTAAACTGTCGAATATTCATCACATTATTTTCATACTTTAATACAGCAGCTGCAAAGTAAGTTTGAATGGTATTGTAACAGTTTGTCTTTAGCTCCAAAAGTCTAAAACACTTAAAGTCTAAAGCAGAAAATTCTGTTTTTAAGGGGATGGGGAATCGAGGGGTGAGTGGAATGAGGGCTAATAGGAGGTAGGAACTAATTTTTAGTAATAACACACTTTTTGTTTCTGAAACACTATTAATGTGGAACCTAGTTAGATCTTCACTTAATGAAATTTCCAGAGTCCTTCTAGTATGATTACTTCAATGATGAACATGCAATCTTACTAAATCCAAAACTGTGAAAACTCAATTTGTAGAGGAAACACAGAATGGCAATAAGCAATTTTCTAGGTTTAAAAGTTCATACAAGCTGGAAGAATTTAAGAGGATCTTTTAGATATAGGCAATCAGGATAGCTGAATGGTAAAACAAACAAACAAAAAGCGACGCCAATTATTAATGAATGTATTTATTTCATTTAATATGGGAAATCAAGTGAGACTACTGTAAAGAAGTATTTACTTCATTCAGGAAAAATTTCCATTAAAATGCCAATAAAGAAATTCTATAACCAAAGACCCAAAGGTAACATGACTCATCTCAATTTCAGGCTTTTTAATGTTTCAATATGTTGACATAAATAATACCTTAAATTAACTGACATAGTGATATCAGTCACTGGTTATATTATTTTATGGACTACTAGGTTAGATGTGCTAGATTCTAATCTAAGCTACAGCATGCACTAGTTTTGCAATGCTTGGTAAATGATTAATATGTTTCTCATTTATACATGGGACTAATATGTCTGCCCTGCCTACCACAGAAGTTTGTTTTAAGATCAGATAATGTATTTCACATGAAAGCACATAAAAGTATAAAATGCTTTGTAGATATAATAATTGTGCTGTTACTTCTTTTTTTCCATTTTAAAAGTGCTGAACTGCTGATGTTAAATTCCAAGATTTGAGATTTGGTTAATATGGAATCCCTAGTAATATGTTTGTTTCCCTTATGAAATAAAAGTATTTTAAATTTAGTCTCAGAAATTAAGGGCTACCAAGCTTTCAGTTTTAAAAAAAGAAAAAGAGAAAGACAGAAAATCTAGAAAATTGCCTTACAGATGGAATGAAACATTACAAACATACCCATACCATGTAAGCACTCAAATAAATCATTAACACTATGTACAAACTAAGAACTACCAAGAGGACATTTTGACAAAACAGATTCAATGGTCTGAGTTTCTTTTTTGAGTACTTAGAAAAGTGATCCTTAACCTCCTGAATTAAACTGACACAAGACAACCAGTAAGGTAGTAATCAACTGAGTACTGAACACTAGCTCTCTTCATACTATGACCAAGAGAAGTCACAGCTGAAGGGTTAGAGTACTGATAGAATCTTAAATAGAGCACTGGATTCTGCTTTTGAGAATGGAGTCAAAACCTAAATGTTTCTCCTCAAAAATGAAGCCACACTTCATTACAGAAGTTTCAAAGTGAATAAATGGATATTTTAGCACAGGCATACTCCTTAGAGGCTGCACTAGTACTAGCTTCTAAAGATTAGCAACTTAGTTAACTAACATCAATAGTATGGCTGTTTTGGTGATTAACAGTATTAAATTCTTGTAGCATATTCGGTATCAAAGTTATTATACAGTATGCTACTGTTTCATATTAGGCAAATGATTAAATCTTTTAACCATTACCTCCAATTATCAAAAAAACTCTTATTTCTGCTCCTCTTTTGAATGCAAACCCATATTTAGCAATGACTTCATTATCTCTCTAAATGTACTTTAAAAAGTCTTTAACTTCTGTTCTTTTTTCAGCATATCCACTCCAGCCTGACCCTGGAAACTATGGCACAGTCAACTGAATTCCAGACATGTCAAGCCGGAATAGGAGCTGGCTTCTTAATTTCCTCTTCTGAAAATGTGAACTATCTATAAACATACCCAAGCTCATCTTCAATGTCCTTGGCACGTACTTTAACTGGATTAAGATCTTTTGGTATTACCTGTCAGTAAGCTATGTTCAAAGTTAAATGAAACCCAATTATTATAGACAGATCAAGTTTGAAGAGAAGGAGAGGGAATGGAAACCACTGGAACAGAAGGTAAAAAAGGTATCAGAGAAAAGGAAGAAAGAGCAGTAAAAAGAAAGGAAATGTAACAATGCATTCCTGAAAGGAGGTCAGAGTGGATTAATCAAAGGCAGCTCAACTACAAATTTTCATGGGGCCCTGACTAAGACTGCGGAGGTAAAAGTAGGGACCAATAAAGGGAAAGAGAACCTAGATCAGTGAACATAAAAACAAGAAACAGGATAAACTAAACAACTATACAGTACAAATACACAAAATGGTCCAAGTAGCAGCAGAAACTTTATATGCACACAAACATTCTCTTGATAATAATGAGAAAGATTTAAGAAAGGGGAGTTTGAGAAAATCATGTTTGATTTGACTAATACACTTAATTCAGAGGATTCTTTTCCAAGACAACTTTTTATAAGAGTGACAAATTGTGGAATGGTTACATATGACTGAAGTTTCACATTTTGGATTTTTATTTCTTGTTCTCTCCCCTCCCTTACATCTTACACTTTTTTATAATGAGATTTGGATAGTTACAGTTTCAAACAATGCCTCTTTTCTATGATATTTTCAAAAAAAGTAAATTAAAATGCTAAGTTGTTTAACAATTCTTTTATCAACAACATCTTACCTTTATTATTGTAGACATCTAAGTAATTAGGTGCCGAAAAAATTGTTATTAATGAAGGGAACCCTGTAGTTTGACTTTTTCTGTACATTCTATAGCTGCAAAACAAATAACTTAATATGCATCGTAAAGCATCAATCATGGTTATTAAGTTTGATTTGTACATAAGGTCAACTTGGGTCAGGGAAACAAAATTCTTACCCTGCATCTTGAGCTTCATGAGCTCTAATAATCGATAACAAATTATTGTTTTGCAAAAATTCACACACTGCTGGATAGCTGTGGAGGGAAAAGAGTAAATTAAGTAAAACAATGGTCTTCTACATGAAGAATGTGCTATTTTAACAACTAAAATGTGATTAATCTTGGATATTTTTTCTTACTTATAAAAATAAGAACATCCTCGAACTGTATTGTGACTAAAATGTTCCTGTGATTTTTCATTTCCAAAATCTTCAGAAGGATCGGACCATAGCAAGTCACACATTGGTCCAAATGCAGGTGGCTCTTTGAATCTATCTAACTGTGAAGGAAAGAAAAGAAAAAAACAAAGAACAGAAATAACTGGTCAAAAGTAAGAAAAGAATGGACACAGGAAAGAGGTACCAACTTTGAATACTTTCCATAGTACATTGTTCTGAATGGTTAGAAGATATTTCCTTAATATATCAGCATATTAATTGTTATCATTACCTAATCTTGGCAGTGAAGAGAAGTTTGAAGTTTCTACTCTCTACCCAACAAAGTACTATAAATAGAAATCAACACTGGAACTAAAATATATACTCACTCTCCTAATATCATCCAGTGTGTGTATTTCTGGTGAAAGTCCACCATGAACACAAAGAAATTGTTGGTTTAAAAGTGCAGCAAGAGGCAGGCTATCAAAAGCTTCCATACAAGCTTCATAGACTCTTTCTGAATATTTAATTTTACCTAGGAAAAGACAAAATCAAATAATTGAGAATTACATTACCAGCTGATCATTTGAAAAAATTTGAAAATTATATTACTAGTTGATTATTTGAAAACATACATATAAAACTGACTACTAAAACCAAGGCAAGAAAACTGTACATACAGGAAACAGCCAAGTGGTGGCCAAGGGTTGAGAGTAGGTGAAGGGTGAATATAAAAAGGCAGCAAGGGAATTTATGAGATGATGAAACTTTTCTGTATCATGACTGTGGTGGTAGGCAGCTCTATGCACTTGTCAAAACTCAAAACTAAACACCACAGAGAGTAAATTTTACTTTATGCAAATTTTTTAAAAAGGCAGGAGCAAGCATCCTATAAGAATCCACAAAGATGAGCAATGTTATTGGTCATATGAGGACAAAATACTTGCTCTAAATTTATTTTGGGTATGCAGAAGATAGTCACAAAATATTACTAAAAATAAGTAAGTCAAATCTCTAAACACGGTTCAACCCTTTACCTTTATAAGCCAGCTAAGACAAAATTAGAACCATTCTTAAAGCTAACGTAGTTTTAACACTTTATTTTATTCTAAGAGTCAGTAACTCTTTTGTTGTTACAGGCAAGACCACTGCATCATTACAACAAAATTCAAGGTCCATCCAATTAAAAAAAAAAAAAGAAAAGAAAATATCTTATGCAGTTGTTGGAGAAACAGAGGTATTCCTCTGGTCTACAACAAACGCTTAATATGGGCAGTGAAGGAAGCCAATGTAACACGAGACAAAATTCCACCAAATCAAACATTTACTTTTAAAAAGATATAATATACATTACTTTGATCTTTTATTCCTGGATATTTTATGCTTTTGGTGAGACTGTGGTGGGTGGTTTGTTAATTATCTAAGGGAAAAAAAGAACTTAGTTCCAGTTCCCCTTTTTAACACTGTGACATTCAAATACCAGAAAATCTATACTCAGCAACCAGAGGTTCTAAACTGTTAGTCTGCCAACAGGCCTGTTTTCCAGCACTATGGTTTAATAAAATTTTAATTTGATTGCTTTTAGGTCAAGCATGCACTTTCTGTCATCTTATTTTCATTAAAGTTACCCACCTGATCCTTGAAATTATGAGTTTGCCACCTCTGCCATTACTTATCACTTAATTTTCTCCTCCTACTGGAAGTCTCTACTAATAAGATCTTTATTAGATGTTTTAAATCTCAGTAATTCTGAAATTATTTCTATTTTTATAACAACTCTAAGACTCAATACAATCATGAATATTAGCAAGCACACAGCTAAGAGGTGTGAAAAAAGGCCAAACACTGCTCTGTATCATATACTTGCTTTGGGTATTAGATAATCATTACATAATAATTTAAGAGAGAAAAGGGGTAAACATGGTAGGTTAAGAATTTCTATTTATTAATAACATGTTTGAAACAATAAATGATGACAGAATGAATATTTGTTAAGAATCCTTATGGGGGACTTGATAGTATGGGTGAATGTTGAAACCACACTGTTCATGTGAAACCTTCATAAGACTGTATATCAATGATACTTTAATAAAAAAATAATTAAAAAAAGAAAAGAATCTTCATGGGAATGCCTCAATATTGGGAGACAAAAATCTCCAATGCAACAATTTTTTCTTCATGGTTTTTATTCTTCCTGTTAGAAAAAAATTTTTTTAAACATTAAAACTATACACAAAACTCAAAAACTGCTCCCAAGTACATCTATAAAAATCAAATTTAATAGGAAATACTGAAATGAAAATTTCTGTTAACAAAATGTCATTGAACACTAGCAAATTCTTGACAATCTTTCTCAAAGCTTTATTTTGGACATATCTGGAAAATCTGTTTTTCACATTGCACTGTAAAGTCTTCAAACACTTACTACCCACTTCACTCCAAAAGAAATCTGAGAAAGTGAAAATACTTCTCATGGCAGTACTCACATTCCTGCTTAAAGGTAAAATATTCAGTAAGGTGTCTGCATTCATGGTTGCCTCGTAGTAGAAATAATGTGCTTGGGTAGAGAATCTTCAGGACCCATAAATATAAGACACACTGCAAAAGAAAATATTTACACTGAATATATCTTATATTTTTGTTTAACCAAGTTGTTTGATCTTTACTCCTTTTCCTCTAACCCTATTACCCATATAATCTCTATTACTCTTGACTATCTTTTTCTTTGTCCTTTACTAAAATGTAAGCTCTGTGAAACCAAGGACTTTGTCATCTATTCACTTGATTCTCCACTCCTAGGAAAGTACCTAGCAAATAGAAGGACAATAAATATTTGTTGAATGAATGAATCAAATAATCTATTTAAATACTTTAAATTTACAGACTGCTATAAAAACAATTAAGATTGGTCTCCTCCTTAGGTGTATCAATAAAATAATGTCAAAAATTATAGCATCAATATTTATAAAGTATTTACAATGTGTCAAGCACTATGTAATTAATCCCCCTCATTTATTCCTCAAACAACCCTATGAAGTATGTAATATTATCTCTATATTACAAATGAGGAAATTGAAGCAAAGAAATCAAGTAACTTGTCCAAAATCATAGAACTTTTAAGTAACAGAGAAAGGACTCTGATCCTCTGATTTTAAGCATTATGCCATACTGCCTAATGAAGATAAAGCTAGGTTTTATGTTTATTTTACTGGTTATACATGCCTTACATAAGGTAGGTGCTTATTATCTGAAGTGATTTAAAGAAAGTGCAATTTTTTAAGTAAGAATATTAGAACAAACAGTTCAGGAGATGCTTTTCTCTAAATAAATTTAACATAAGAAACGGGCTCACATTTTACTTTTTTTGGTTAAAAAAAAAGGAAGAATCATTTTATGTAGAAATAAACTTGGCTTATGTAATCATATACCAAAAAAACCCACAAAAAACAAAACCAAACTTTATTTTTAACAAGATACACTGAAATGTGTAACTATTCACACTTTCATTTTATTCACAAGAAAAAAATAGTAATTAAACCAGAGAAATACTTAACTGTACCTGTGCTGTGTGCTTCTTTTGATTCTTTGGTATTTTCCTTTTTACACTCTAATACAAGGACATACACATCAACACGGTCAGTTAACAACTACATTTTCTAAAATTGCTTATTTGGTTTTTGTCAACGCCTCCAATTTTTGTGTTAAGAAGGGCCATTTTCTGGTTTTCTTGAAGCACTGAGGGATGATTGAAGGAGCTAATGATAAAACTATGAATTTACGGAAGAAGAACTCAGGATAATAAAATTTCTTAGGGAATTTGGATAGGGAGAGCCTCAACTCCCTTCTCCACTAAGAATCCTAGCATATTATCTCAGAAAGGAGGTTGAAAACACTAGATGAGGGGATATAAACAACAGTAACCAGCACGGAAATTCAGTAGGTAAGGCTTCATTCAGTACCTACTGGGAGAGGTGATTTAAGAACACAGGTTCAGAGTCAAGACTGGCTGTGCTGCTTACTAACAATGTGACCCTGGGCAAGTTATTTAACCTCTCCAAACCTCAGTTTCCTCATCTATAAAATGGATAAAATAATAATACTTACCTCATAATGCTGTTGTGAGGATTAAATTAATCAATGTATGTTAAGTACTTAGAACATGTTTGGAACATATTAAATGCTCACACAAGTTATCTATTGGTAGAGCTTTTACCCAGCAATTTTACCTCTAAGAATCTGTCCTATAATTTGGCAAGTATGCAAAGATGTATAAAAAAAACATAGCTTGCTGAAGTATCATTTGTAATGACAAAAAAACTGGGAATACCTTAAGTGCCTAATAATAAGGAAGTGATTAACTGTGGTTTATTCAATAGAATGCAATGCAGCTACTAAAAATAATGCTGTAAATTTACTAACCTGGAAACACATCAGAGTATAGGGATGTATGAAAAAAGCAAGTTACAGGACAGTATTATAATATGATCCATTTTCATTTAAAAAAAGGAGATGCATATATTAGAAAATACAAATTGTCCTATATTTACCTTATTTTATCTATAAACTGGAAAAGTAAAAAGAGCAAAAAGAATCATCTACTGGTAAGTGATGATCAACAGGTCATTTTAATGCCTCTTGAATTTTTTAGAACAAATGAATACTTTTAGAATACACAAGGCTTCCATATGATACACTTGGGTATCAGCAGCTACAGAAGGAGGGACAGAAGCACTAGGACTTAATAAAAGCATTATAATATGCTTTATTTAATCAGAATAAATTCAATTAATCTTTTTTCACATGGGTTAATACCTTTAGGGGCAAAAGAAATAAATAGCACTAGCTCCTTAGGGCCACTAGATAACAGGGCAATAAGGACCCCTTAGTTTGCTTATAACTTCCACTGGGAAAAATGGCTATAATTACATAATCAGAGTAATACAAAGAAATTAATAGAATAACTTAACAGCATAAGAGGCATAAATAGCTTTACCTAAAAATTTCAGAATATGCATAGGTATTAAAAAGAACCCAATACAGGTACTTTAAAGAACTTATTTTACTAGGAATTAATGGAAATAATCTATGATAACAGCAAATCAAATGACAGTATATGTATTACCTCTATACTAAAATAACCTCTGTCCACATAATCACCAAGAAAAAGGTATCGTGTATTAGCAGGTGATCCTCCTACTTCAAAAAGTTTCATCAGATCAAAAAATTGGCCATGGATGTCACCACACACTGAAACAAGAAGATTATGAGATATGAAAAAAAAACTCTGAAATAACAGATTTTACTTAAATTCTCATTTCTTTTACATAAGAGATAGTGTAAATTCTATCAAGAAATGTCTGAGAAGGAAGTCAGAAGAGTTTATGAAGAGTCATGATAGGGATGATGTGTACTCAAGTATTCATGTGCTCAAGATCTATAACAAGACGTAACAAAAATAATGAAATTTATAGTCAGTGGCAAAATTTTCATCTGAATTTATAAAGCTCCTCTTTAGGTAGCCAAGCATGTGTGTCTTAGGGTGATAAAATTACAATGGTGGCAGAAAAATCTCCATTCTAACTCAACAGTTTCTGTTGACTTCTAAGTGGTCATCTTTGGTATCTGATATGACACTGAGGTGCTTACCCAAAATGATTGAAAGTAAATACTAAGTATTTGTTGAATCAAATTGAATTATGGCCAACACAACTGATGAAACCTTCACAGAAGCATATATTAGACTAACTTCGGCACTCAGATTATTTAGGATTATGTTTATGCACTGAAAACAGGCAGAAACTAAGAAAAATTACAGAAAATAATTTGGAAATTCAAGATAATGTCCATGTAATTTTAATTAAGTACACAATATGACAGAAGAGGAAACAGCTCTATATCCAGGAAACTAAATAATGGTGTTAAAATAACAAAATAATATCCAAACACAAATAAGTGTACCTGTAATTGGAGCCTCTACTTCTATCATGGTTTTTTCTCTCCGAAGGATGGCAGCACCCTCATTGATAATTCTAAGTGCAATTTCTTCATCTACGCGACCTTCTTTTACTAAGTGGTTCTTCAGAACATCAACCCTGGGTATCCCATCCATATCAAATACTTCTTCAGATGTCAAGCGATGTGTTGGGGGGAAAGGGACAGCTGCAATTTTTTTTATTAATTAAAAAAAATCACTATTACTATGTCAACAAAAACTAATCAATGGATCTAGGTAAATAAAATTGAAAAGCTGGAGTTTTTGTTTCTTCTTCATTTACTAGATGTAGGTTTTAATTTTTAAAAAGCTTTTTAAAAAAGTCATCAAATTATACTTTTTAATTTATATATAACATGTTCTTTATTGAGACTTAGAAACATGAACTGCCTCACAAAATGAAAAGGTCTTTCAGGACAACTAAATCTTTTTTCTTTAAGCCAAAACATTTTTTGGCAGAACTCTCAAAACATAAACTCTTCACCTTAAATGAAATACAATAATGTAACTTAATACCACATAAACAGTATAAAGAAATAGAAAGAAATCCCAAATATAAGGTGATCCACCATGTTCCCAATTAGAATATTAAAAAAACAATGTTTTATGGTCAATTTGAATAGAAACTTTTAGAGATATCAATAAAACAGCCAAATGCTTACTCACAAAATTTATATTAATTTAGATGCACATTGAGATTTAAAACTACATTAGTAAATCATGATAATTTTGAAATACTTCTTTTTCCACTATTATGTTTCACACAACACTTTCTTTCAAAACCTTTATGCACATCTTCAACATCAGTTTATTCCTTATCATTGGAGTCACTTTTAGAGTCACCTAACACACTTTTCAAAAGCAAATCATCTTTACTTCCACTTAAGTTGTTTGAGATACAGCACTTTTTGAATATATGCAAAATGCTATCACTGCAAATTTATCCCAAGCCGCAGTTCCCATTTGTCTAATTACTGAAACAGGTGGCCTTTTTACTTCTGTAGTATACATTTATGATTTCCACAAGTAATCACCAACTGTATTATTTTAATCTGATATTTGTTCAGTGGAATGGAAAATGGAAAGTTTATTTTCAGTAGTATCCAGAACAATTTTGAGGTCATATACCTAGGAAAAAAATACGTGTATCTTAAATTTATTTGATTCCTTTTTTACTGTATTGGACAAGTGACCTCTTTATACATTCAAAATCAGCTTGGATTAAGGTAGTTTTACTGCAGCAGGAGATAATTTTATAGTTAAGAGTCTACATACTGACTCAAACGTAAAACAGCTCCCTCTTTTCTGAAAAACATTTTTAGAAAAAAATCACTTTATATTTGGGCATATGGTATACAACATTTTCTTTTTCAATGCCATCATTGTGATTATCAATTATGTAGAAGATTGGAAATGTATAGGACCAATTCTCCACAAAGTAAACAAACTAAAAACGGGGCTGGGTTAGAAATGTACCAATTACCTGAGAAATAATAATATATAAACACATTCCCCTTGGAGGGAAAAACATTTAGGAAGAACTTCCTTTAGAAGTGAGATTAAAAACTAAGGCAGAGGGATGTAAACCATTTCTAAAAGATACTGAAATTACCATTCCCTCTTGCTTTCTTCCTTTTTTGATAGTAAAACAAAACTTGAACTTATTTTCCTTTTATTAGAACATATTCCCATTACTTTTTATTACCTTTAGAACAAGGCATTAAAATATATTTTTCCCCTAAATAAGTGTGTCTAGATTCTAATAAAAATCTGTTAATGTTTTTCACTAAAGATTAAACAAACCATTTTATATGCTATAACCAAATTTGACCCCATCAGTAAAACAATTGTTTAAAAACTACAGAATGACTGATTACTAAATAAATCAAAAGTTACTTTTGGGACATTATAAAAATTAGAAGTTTAAGTATCTCTTAATACAAATTTCTGACATCAAGATGGAATCATATTTTTTTTCATCAGACCAAGAGCATTTTTATCACTCAAGAAAAGAAATGTTTAGGATGCTATATTCTAGATTATGTATACTGCCTAATAACAATTCCACTAATGTCTGAATTCTTTTCAAAATACAAAACTTTCTTAAAACCCAACTGGGTGACCACACCCTTCCTTCCCCCACTCAGCTGGTCACCAGTGGTACTGCATGATTTCATGTGCATTGTGAATTCCTTATTGCAAGCTACACTGAGGTATTGCCCCTCTAACCAAGAACCAGAATGTCTTTATTGGTCTGAAAAAAAAAAGTATAAGCTGTCTCCATGCCCATGGGTGAGTTATCTATAGACCTATGCTTGCCTACTTTTTTAACTCAAGGCATACTTTCACATTTCTAGACCAGCTGGGGATCCTTTTAGGGAATGGGTACAGGTTGAGAGGTGAAGAGATGCCACCATAGATAAAAATAGATGAAAACTATAGATCAGTGTTGTTCTAACAACACAACACTGTAAGTGGAGAATAAGGAGTTTCAAAGGATACATTTTAATGTATCAGTAAATAAGAAAATAAGAGGAAAAGGGCATGTGCTCTTTGGTAGCTGGAGAAAGGAGATGTAGCAGGTGAGCTGACCAGGCAAAAGAAAAGTTATCATATGGGATTTGGTCTAATAGGGAGTTAATTATTGGCCCTGTTGGTCAATAAAGGTTAAGATTTCTTTCAGCAAAAATTAATACTCAAACACGACTCTGTTTTGCAACTCCTAAAGTATTTTTAAGTATTTCCATCTATTTTCCGGCTTTTGAAGGATTTTTCTTTTTTCTTTTCATCTTCAGCCAATTATTCCTGCTTCTCTAGGGTTTTCTTCCTATATACTATTTTCTCTCCTTATTTTAAGACTACTTTTCCTACTCTTCAATATATGTGATAGGGAAAAACCAGAAGAAAAGTATATGTAAATATAATGTAAATGTCAACAGCTGAAATGGCTAAAATGGAGGATTAACTGGAACAACCTAAAGAAACTAGAAAATCACCTCAAATCACCAAGTTTCTAAAACTATAAAACTTGATTTGGTAATACTCATTTTGACCAAACTGTTCTGTTGAAAAATTTCCTTTAACCCAAATTTTGGCATGCAGGACTTATCTGTATAGTAATCAGTAACATTCACCAGGTATTTTCATCCAGATTTAATGTATGGTAGCTGAAAAAAAAAGGCCTGAAAAGAGTTTTAATATGAGGACACAGACTGATTAGGGATGGGGAAGGGCAGAGATCTTACTTTTTCTACTACTGGGTAAGGAATCCTGGGACTTAACTAATCCTGTTCCCCAAATCTAAGCAAAGGCTGCAAACTATTAGCCCCATGAGGCCTCCAGCACCAACTGAACAACTTTACTCCAAAGTATCATTCAGACGCTTGTGCTTCTCATCATTGCCACTGTAGGCAACTGCCCAAATAAAGTCCCTCATGTCACCCTCTGGCTGTTCTCCCTTGCAATCCTTTTCACTGATGCCTCCAGAATTCCCACTATAAAATTAAAAAACAAAAAACAAAACACTCCATCCCTCTCCCCCTAAACACACACACACACACACACACACACACACACACACACACACACTTTCTCTCTCTCTCACTCACTCACTCACTCTAGCTCTTTACAGAATGCTATCTTCATTGCTCGAGCTTAATTGTATCTTAGTTCCTCTGAATGATAACACTTCTCAAACACTTTTTTCAAAGTGGACATTGCTCATTTTTCCACACTACACTACACCCAGAAGAGAAGGCTTCAGTATTCTTTTAGCTACCTGTTACTATTTCCAACTTTGTAAGTCCACTAAGGAAAAAATTGCCTCCACAAAAAATTGCCAAAAATTACAACTACAATTGAGGTTCATACCTTCTAGTTTATCCTTGTTCCCGCCATCTACTAGACTTCTAGTCATCTCTCACATGAAACTCAGGTTCCTGGCTTGCAAGCCTTCTCTACCATCACCAATGTCTATGTGGATGACCTATATAAAGCTTAAGAACTGAGAGGTTTGAGTTTCACTCTACTTCAACTCCTCAACCTTGGCCACAATTAATACTCCACCTTTGAAACCCTGAACCCCAATCTCCCACTCCATCATCAAAATCTCCTATCCTTCCTGTTTCACTCCCTGTTCTCCATTTGTTCTTCAATTGTATCAAGAATCTGGACTGCCCCTCCTTACTTATCAACTCCCCTCTGGATAACTTTGCTTCCTACAATTTTGAAGCTATTCCATCATCCACTCACTTTTTAAACACTGTTTTGCCTTTTTGTCCTTCTACTCTACTTGCCAGGTAAAACTACAAATCTCAGATGAGTTAGCTTCTAACCTTGGGTGCTAAGTATAAAATCATCAGAATGGCCCAGTGCTACTACAAATTCATCGTCTCCAGCTTAGCTAGTCACTGGCACTTCTCAGCAGCCCTATTACACATTCTAGACTATGCCCTCTCCCATTCTCAGTGGAGATTTCAAATGGTCACCTCTTCCTTGAATCCTTCACTCACTTTATCTGTTACTCAATAATCAACTTTGCATCCAATTTCTGAGAAAACCAAGGCCTTTAGACCAAATTTCATTTTCCTGCCCCTCTCCATCCACATCTATGCCAGTATCCTTCTTTATATTTCTATTCAAGAGGTATTCTCCCCATCCAGTACTAAACATTCTATCTGTACTCTGAATCCCACTCCCCCAACCACCTATGCCGCTATTCTGTTTCATCTGTCTCTGGCTCTCCATTAGGTCTTTCCTTTGAGCAGATAAACATACCTAAGTTTCTATGATCTTAGTAACAATCCAAACAAGTAATTCTCTTACTCCTCTCATCCTTGTTTCTGCCAAGCATATCTAATTTTGACAACTAAGCTTCTTGAAAGAATAATCTACAATGGATGTCTTCATTTTCTCACTTTTTGTCTACTACCTCAATCCACATTATCTGACTTCTGTTCTATTCCTCCACCTTGTAACTCTCTCCTCTCTTGGGTTCTTGAAATCACTTACCTGTTTTTTTCTCTTACTTCTCTGGTCATACCTGATTAGCCTATTTCATGGACTTCTAGACCTCTTTCTGATCTTTGTCAGGGTGTGTCCCACAATTCTGTCCTTAGCCCTCCTAGAACATTACTCTGAATTAATGATCTCATTTATAACAGCTTCAACTAAAATCTGCATTCCTGGACTCCCAAATAGATGGCTCAGTCCAGACCCCACCCCTAAGCTCTAGATCCTTATTAAACTATCAAATATCTCCACTGGATGTTCTACAGATCTCTCAAACTTAGTATGTCCAAATTTTAATATACTATCTCTCCCTCTAAATCATCACCAATATGGTTAACCCACTTGGGAATTATCCTACAAGTCTCTTTCTTCCTCACTCTATATAGCCAATAATAGGTCCTAGATAATTCTCTGATTGGTTTTTGTCCCTTTGGTCCTGAGACACTGAATAAGGATTTCTTTTTTCTTCTAGAATTACTACAATCTTTTCCATTTTGCCCATGCTCCACAATGCTCAGACTACTTAAAATTCAAACCTCAAACATTCTCCTGTTCCAAGACCGGTTTCATTACATAAAATCCTTCATCTTAACAGCCTATGAGATACCTTGTGATGTGACCATTTCCTACATTTCCAATCTCATCTTTTGCCACTACCTCACATTCCAGACACATTCTACACTTCACTTTATTTTCATTTTTTTAACTTACATATAACTTTTTAAAATCCTTGCACTGTGTACATCCTATTGTTTGGGGGTACACTATTCCCATCTATTGCCTAAATTTACCTTGTCCTTAACCTCATATCAGTGTTCCATTTCTTGAAAACTTTTCCTGATGTTCCCATACTAGATGAATCCCCATCCTTTGTGGTCCTGTAATATAGCATATGATGGACACCTACATCATGGCACTTACCAACTGCACTCCGAACAAGTTTATGAGCACCTGAAGGGAGGGGGCTATGTCTTTTATGTCTATATACCTAGTGATCAGAACATAGTACTAATGTTTATTGAATTAATGGTACATTATAATTTCTAAAATACTTGTGTATCTTGACACTAATTTATGTAACAATGACAATATAGAGTGCTTTATTTACAGTTTACAAAGTACTTTCACATACAAATTCCTATATGATTCTTAGAGAGACCCTGTGAGTTTGGTAGGGCAGGTTTTATCTCCATTTCACAAATGAGGTCAACAAGTTCAGACAAGTTAAGTGGCTCTCTCAAGGTATTCAGTAAGAGGTGGAACTATGCTTGAAAGTGAGGTCTTCAGAATGCCACTCCAGTACAATCTATCTTATACCAACACAATGACAATACTCTTCTAATAGGAGTCATCAAAAATCTCATGAAAAAACAGTATAACCCATTCAGTTGCTAGGGTTAGAACCTTGCACTGGCCACATGCTCTAAGGAAAGATTCAATAAATCCTACAGTACCATCTTCAAGATTTCAAAACATCCTTGGGTTCCTTTCCCTCAAAATTGGTTCCCCTTCCTGACTTACTTTTGTTATGGTATCACCATTCTGTCACTCAGACTTAAAATTTTGGTGCCACTGTTTTCTTTCTGGATTCTAAGTCCTACTGATTATTCAAATTCTCTTCATTTTCATGCATCTCCATTACTGTAATGCTAGTTAAGTTCTCATCACTTTGTGTACTAGAGAAATCTAACTTCAGCTCTACCTTTCCTCCCCTTTGTACAAACACTGATAGATTAACTTACTCTAAAAGTTTGAGTAGTTTCATAAGGACTTAAAGAATAAAGGGGAAAAAAAAGCCCTGAACTTATTTTCAAAGTCCTTCTCAATTTGACTATTCCCAGTCTTTTACATGTCATTCCTATCTTTGCCTCCAACTACAATTGCTTAATCAATCCCTAAAGCAAACTTAAGAGTACTTTCCTTAAAAAGTTTTTCTTGTCCACGTTTCATTCCCACACCCAATACTAATCCAATATATCTACCTTCTAGTACAGAATTTGTGTCATATCTGGTTTCTCTTTTTGTGCCTTGGTCATTCTGTACTTGGACTACTCCATTAATCTTCTGATAACCTGATGTAATACTCTCCCCTTTTTATATTTCGCTCTATACAGTACCATGTTAGCTTTTAAATATCAAGATATTGGGTCACTCTTCTACTTTAAAACCTTCAGTGATAATCATGATGATGGCTGCCATTGGTTGAGTACTTACCATGTGTCACACTAGACACTGTGGTACACAGTTTATATGGATTGTCTCCATTAATCTTTCAAAAACCCCATAACAGTATTAACTCTGTTTTACAGATGAGAAAATTGAGGCTTGGTGATATTAAGTACCTTGTCTACAATGAAAAGTTTAAGGTAGAGCCAAGATTCATTCCCAGACAATCTGACTTCAGATCCTGTTCCTAATCATACAGAGGCTATACTTATTAGCTAAGTTTCAGCTCAACTTAGTGTACAAAAGATCCTTCCCAAGTAAATCTGCCACTCCTTGCCAAGCACTTTACACACCACTGTCACACATTTCATGGCTTTTCAAACTCCATGCCTTCCTATGCCTGCTTTATCTACCAGAAAATATTTTCTCTACCCCAATCCTACCTTCTATCAGGCAAAATTCTACTCATCCTCATGACCTACATCAAAATATAATCCTCTCAGTAACACTTTTTAAGATATTTAATTCCTTCCTTACAGCTCCAATAGCGCTTTGTACATAATTCATTATATTATTTATTTGCAATACTATCTCCCCTACTAGACTGCCAGCACAAGAGAATCTTTCTTAACATATCTAACTCAATTTTGTGTCCCAAATGCCTAATATAATGCCTGTTACTCAATCTAAAAGCAGGTACTCAATAATATGTTGCAGAAATAAGTGGTTCCAATCCTCTGCCTGAATCCTACCCTTCCTTCAAGGTCTCTTTTCTCCTATACAAACCCTTGCTAGATCATTCCAGTCCAGAGTCATCACTGACTCCTTTGAACTCAAACAACTGGCTGGCTCTGTCACTTATGTGGCAATTATTAATCACATTGTCCTTATGACTTATATGATTAACTTTCCATTAATACTTATTTTCCCAAGGCCCAAGACAATTTTATCTTTTACACTCTGTTGTCAGTTTTTTGCATACAGCAGGCACTTTATAAATATTTGCTATATGATCACTTTGGTGTTCCAAAACAAATTTTACATACCACATAAGGATGCCTAGTTAGCTTCAGGTTATTTCATCTCTGTATATAAACAAACATTTTTATGATGAAATGATGTTGTACGACTGGCACTAAAATACACCTTATTTAATAAATAATGTTCACTAAACTTTTCCTTACAACTCTTGGAAATTCATTCAACAGCTCTGGATCCTGAAGCCTTCACCTCACTAAGGTGGCATTTTCCTTCTAAGATGACTTATTACCACAGTGTTCTTTCTCCCTACCCTCATTCACTCTCTTTCACACACACACATACACACACACACAAAACTATAGTCTCTGTTCCTTTGCTTTCTCTAGGACACACATTACTGAAGATTTCAGTATGCTTAACAGTTTAATTGGGGTGGAAAGAAAAAGAAAAATCATTATCACGAGTTATCTTTTTTAGATAGGCAAGTCCACAAAACAGGTTTTGTAAACAAAAAATTAACATTACTTTAAAATCTAATGAAAAAGAACGAGAAACACTGAAGTAACTATGTGACCCCAAGACTTATGTGGGTCATCTAAAAATCTGTAATGGAAATAAGAAATTATAATAAAGCCTAAGGTTCTGAAAAACATGCTAGCCAAGTGACTTCAGATTTATAAGCAGAGCAGCTGGCAACAAAACCTAAATGAATCAAGGCTGCCCATCAGAAATATTATCAGTTTAAAGAACTTAAAAAACACACACTTCAGCATTTTGGTTCAATCTGAAAGTTTGGTAATTCAAGAGGTAAGGTTGACATAACCAAGAAAATACAATGTGTGCAAAAGAAAATGAGTAACACTGTGGATGCTAAAATGAACATATACACAATATAGACAGTGCACTCTAAGCGATAAGGTGAATTTTTCTATCAAGGCTAACAGATTTAATAATCTCAAGAGACAAGCTAGTTTTACAAGTCTGGGACCTTGTCTACACAGCAAAGAGTACATTTTAAAAGTACCTGGGAAGAAAAAGGAAGTATCTGGACAATGCAGGTCAACCAAATTTTGGAGAGAGATGAGGAAGCAAAATACATAAATTCAGGGTTTTAAGCTCTAAATACCCCACCAATTTCGCTGAAAGAGCAGTTAGGCATTCATGCATTTACAGTTAACTGTTTTTCCTAGTTTGTTTCTGTTTTCTTATTTCCAACTTCTTAGTTAAAGACTGAAAAATGCTTAACAGAAAATAGTTGAGGCATACTATCTCACCTAAGCCATGCAGCTACATCTACTTTCAAAGAGAAGAATTTGACACGAGCCAGCAGATGGAGTAGGCTCAGAACTGAATTTCCTTTAACAAGGAAACCTAATCATCCATAATCAGTGATATGGAATGACCACTAATAATTTCAGTGAGGAGAAAATTACATTTATATATGAATCACCTCTATGGTATTCCAAGATCTCAAATTTCAAATTCAGGGAATTTCAAGCATGTTATTAAATACATAAAGATCTATATCCCCTTCAAAACCTACATGACCATAAAATACAGGCCTGCTGACCATAAAATATGCAAGTGTAAAAAGCATTAAATTTAAAGATAAGTTTCAAGGAGTAAAAGACTGTATTCAATGCTAAAGATGGTCATAATATTACTACTATGATAAAGGTATGGATGCAAAACTAGCACATACTGGACTTTAACAAGTTAAACTTAAGTTGAAGGAGCACTATGGTCATGTATCTTCAGGCAACTAAATTCTCTTTCATCAAATGTAACATTATTAAAAGGAAGACAAGAAAGAAGCCTGAAGATGAAATCTAAAAGTGGATTTCTGTATGAAAAGTAAAATTCCCAATAACTTCCAGCGAAGCCAGAGACTCAATGGGCAGTGCAACATAGTAAACTAGTATGTTGAACATCATCTCTAAACATGTAATCTCTATCAGGTATTCCAACTGGCTAACAAATTCCACAAAGAAATGAAAGTTCTGATGAAGAATATACTACTGGAAATCTTATATCCATGATCTCTGTTTAAATATAACTTGCTATACCAACAAGCTCCTATCCTATTTACCTAAATCAAATTACTTCCACACCAGTCAATTGCAAATATGACTGGTCTTGGATTCACAATTCACCCCTAAGGAATATACCTTATATATGGAACCTTATTTTTACTGTATTAAAACAGTATAGGGAAAAGAATAATGAGATTCACAAGCTTAAGGATAGCATAAACTAACTGCTCAGGAATTTGGCTGTCCCACCTAACAGTAGGGTGAAAAGTTACCAGGGAAATGAACAAACAGCACAGATAGAAGAGGCAGCCCATGTCTCCTGTTCCCATCCCCATAAAACTTCAGGATTTATGTTAGGATGAATGCCTGAACCACTATCTTTATTTTCAATAAGATTTCTGAGGACAAGGATTCCAGAAACTTTCTTTTAACTTAAGTATAGTTGATATACAACATTATGTTGGTTTAAGGATTCCATAAACTCTTTATTCGGCTCATTCCAATGCCTGGCCCAACTGGATGTACTACTATCTTTTAAAAATCATCAACATAACAAGTAGTAATTCTATAACATCTTACTACGCTGATGGACAGTGACTGCAATGGGGTATGTGGTGGGGACTTGATAATAGGGGGAGTCTAGTAACCATAATGTTGCTCATGTAATTGTATATTAATAATAGCAAAATAAATCATACAAACCAGAAAAAAAAATCATCCACATAAGTCTGGTTACAAATCAGTGTTATTAAAGGAGGCTCAAATTGAGTAACTTAAAAAAACACATAGGAAAAAGGTTTTCTTGTTTTTAAATACTTTAATGGAAATATATCAGGTCAGATTTCAAAAACTGGGCTAACAGTGTTTAAACATTGTGTCAGTATATTTGAGAAGCTGAAAACAAAACAAAAAGTATCTATCTTTCAAAAATAAACAATACAATAAAGCAATCTTTATTCTAAAATGAATTCAATTTATACACTAAGCTATATGGTAAAGAAAAATTATTTCCAATTGCTTCTCACCTCCACAGCAGTGTTTGAAGTTGATGGGCTCTCCCAGAGAGCATGGAAATTTTAAGCAACTCTCAATTACCCTCAATTTCTCTATTTTAAATTAACCTGCTGACCTGTTAGTAAACATCCATAAATTTGCCCCAGCTGAGAAATGTTTTTCTTCTTCTTCTGTGGGTGTGTTTGCAGGGCCTTTGACCTGTGTTGACAGTGAAGTAAATGCTTCTTCCTTATCAGGTCTTTTTCTTTTATGCAGCCTTTTCTCCATTTAATCTGCACTTAAAGCCGGAGCCCCCAAATCCTGCCTCGACCTTTCATCCCTGCCCAATTCCATATGGTTCCCCCAATTTCCGCATGGGTGACACCTCAAAGTCGAGCGCGAAACCCTGCGGCGGGAGCTAACTAGGCGCGAATGGGGCGGGCGGCTGTCACTGGGGAGCAGGCGTGGGCCAAAGCCGAGATGATTTCTGAGTGCTCATCGCCCGACCCCGCAAGGCTGAAGGTCTCCGAGCCCCTCGGTCCGCCCAGGCCAGCCAGGCGTGCAGCTGAGGCAGAGCAAGAAGCTAATCGCGGCCTCTGGGCCACTGTGAGAGACCGAATAGAAGAAAGAGGCTCACTGCGGATAGTGAACTCACCCCTTCGACTTAGGAGACCTCCAAAGCTAACCCCCACCCCGGCCTGAAGGCGAACGAGACGCCGCGGAGCCGCCGCCGCCGCCGACTCAGCCCAGCCCAGCAGGGGCCCGCCCAGGGGCCACTCCCCGAGGAAGGCAGCCAGTCACTCGTCCGCCCTTCCGGGCCCTCTCCGGAGGGGACGGTCTCTCGCCCGCCCTCCCACACAGCTCCTCAGGCCAGGCCCCCAGGGCTTCGTCCACCTCTCACCTTTGACGACGCGGTCAGCCCCGGGCGGGGGTGGCGGGGGCGGGGGCGGGGGCGGTGCAGCCCGGGCCGGCTCCGGGGCGGCCATGCTGGGCCCGGGGCTCGGCTGGGCGCCGGGCCGGGTGGGGTTGGGGGCGGGGGCGGCGGCTACCAGAGCCCAGCGGCGGCGCCGCCGGGGAACATGGCGGACCCTCTTTCCCTACAGAGGGGCTAAGACCGGCATGCACTGCGCGTGCGGGGGCGGGGGCGGGGCAGGCTCTAGGGACCTGGGCAAAATTACTGAAACTAGGAGGGAAACAGGACGAAGCTAAGGGATCAGATTAAAATTCTGGGCAGGCAGAAACGAAAGCGTGAGGAGAGAAGGCTCTGTAGCTAGTGGCTGCGATGAATGAGTTCTAGGACACGTGACACCAGCTGTCAGGGAGAGCTCCCAGTAAGATGGGAAGATTCGATCAAAACTCAGAATCTAATAGGGAAACAAATGTATGACATTTTGGCTACCGACATGAAGACTTTGGTTGGTACAGAACAAGTGTGGTAGGTTCTAGATAGAAGTGACTGTTCAAAATGGAGTTTGAGAGACAATCTGGCCCTTGTGTTTAGAACCTGGAATTTTCAAGAGTCTGAGCACAGAGTGAGAATAAAGGAGGAGCAGACTAGGCTCTAAGGGTTAAGAATCAAAACAGGTAAGGAGAAAGTAAGGGATGACACCAAGAAATGTTCAGTCTAGAGAATTCACCTGAAGAATTCTCGATTCATTCAGAAAATACAGGGATTCCGAAGGTAGAGGAGTACATAGGGAATTGGAAATTAGTTCCTCATAAGAAAAAGCTCATATAGTATTTCAGTACATATACAGAATCTGGGCCCAGGTGACTTATGGAACCCTTATAGGTGCGAACATTCATGCGGAAAGGGGTAGTGGGACAAGAACTGACTGACTGTTCATTCAGTAATTATTAGAAGAGTGTGTGTATGACAGACACCAGGAGATCTACTGAATCATGGAATGAAACTAGTGTATCCAGTATGATTATATATCTTGATGGCATAAGATCCAAGTAGGTTGGGGTAAGAAATCCCTGCCCATCCTCCTGCCCAGTACTACAGTGCTCAGAATCTGTTCATAACGGATGGTGATAATAAAGTAAGCAGGGGTCTGAAGGTGTCAAAGAACACCTTCTACCTCTTCTTTTTGTCAATTTCAATGATCCTTAGATCTGGGGTGAAAGAGAAGGGAAATCCCAGTGGGCATTCTTTGCAAAGAGAACCTACAAAATATCTTTTAGAGGGAGGAGAATTTGGGAGTGAGGCAGGGGTGAAAATAGATCTTTCTGGCATAGAAGTGCAGTAATTACACAGGGAAGAGAAGGGATGGGGCAACCATGGGAAGAGAGCAAGGAAGGGATAGCTGGCATATAACAAATTTGTAGAGGGAGGGCATTAAGAGCACATAAATCACGAGTGAGTTTTTAAGAGTTCAAATGCCCAGAAAATCTCCCTAAGGAGGGAAGGAGAAAGCATGTAATACATTGAGTGCCTCTTGGCAGGAAAGGAATAGTAAATATACGCTAGCAATAGTAATAACAAGGAAAATCACTTCATTTTAAGGCCCATTGATTCCTACTTTTGAGTATATATCCTTCAACTCTTTTCCTCCTCACTTTCAGTTAAGAGCTACACACACACACACACACTCATATGTAATGTTTGTGCCATATCTCTCTCTTTGGGAGCCTCAGGCCACTGGGAATTGGTATTGCTTGCTTATCCAGGCCTCCCAACCCACTACAAAAGAGCAAGAAGCATACAAAAACCATTAAATAATTAATTAAATGACAAGGAATTAAATAGAACTATCTTATAGATTTATTAATGAAAAATACTTTACAAAAACAGTAAAATAGTTGAACTGACTCTGAGGGTATACAACAGCAACTGAGCAAGTGGCAGTAATGGCTCTGCTGCTGAGGACAGGGGGTGTTAGTGTGCCTGACTCTATCTGTTGAGAAGGGCAAATGTTATGCTGGCAGTTCCGCGTTCTAGGCCTAAAGTTTGGGGGCACAGGGAAGACTGACAGTCCATGATACCTGGGCAGGTTGGCTTCCTGGAATGATGTGGTCAGATCCACAGGGTTATATGTCTCTCCAAGGATAGGATGGGGAATACAGAAGGTCAGGAAATAGGGATAGATAGATAAAACAAAGAATAGAAGTTTGTAATATAGTAGGGAACAGAGGATGAGGGCTCAGGAGCAGGTGGGGGGCATAAAGTATCCAGGAATAAAACAGTGACCCGAAGATCCTAAAGAATGGCTTTGGGATCCAGAGTAATATGGATTCATTTTTAAAGTGGCTCAAATAAAGCCCTAAACAGCAGCTGATAGCTTTTGCTAGGTGAATGGAAATTGGAGTTTCAAATATTCCTTCTCAAAGAGCCAGGTCTCATTAAGGGTTCCTGGCACCTCTAGGAGAAACTGCCAATTGTATGTTGAGATGAGACTAGCACAACCCTAGCAGGGATGCAGGGTACCAGTTTTGCCACAGTGTAGGTTGAGAAAGCTGGGGCTCCAGAAAAGGAAAGGGGTGACCCTTACCACCTGCTGTGCTGTAGGGCTCTGGCCCTGATTTGCTCTCTTCCAGGGGGATCTGCTAGAACAGACAGAAATTCATCTCTCACTGTCCTCCTGTGCGCAGACTGTGAAGCATAACTGCTTTGCCTCCAGTCATCATCTGGGGGCATATCTACTCTTCGAGGACCAGGAGGAGCTTGAGTTCCCGGGACAGGACCTGAATTCCAAGCGAACCGTGAAGGTACATGAAGATTGCTTGTTGGTGGGGACACAGGGTGAACAATGGGAGGGTGGGAGGGTGAGTGGAAAAGATCCCCCCAGGACTGAGCATGAGGAACCTGAACACCCTGGTATCTTTCAGGTAGTGTGGCAGTGTGCGTTAGCTGAGGCTTGCACCCTGGAGTACTCAGGAATCTGGCTCCAGTATGCTGGTTGGTCTCTGACCATGATGCCCAGGAGGCATCTGTTCTGGAACGATGAGGAAGACTCTGGTAGTTCAAAGTCCTTCCTGCATATGTGACCCCCTGGCAACTTTCACCCCTGTCACACATAGCCAGAAACTGCTGGATACTCCTCGAAGTTCCTGGGAAAAGAAAAGAAAAATCCATCTTACTGAGTATCTTCAGTAAACTGTTCTCCTTCCTAGAGTAATATTCCTGGCTGTTCTCCCCACCTCTACAAGAGCATACATACAAGGGAAAGAAGGAACCTAGCTTTCCTTTTAATTTCATTTTTAAAAACTCTTAATATACATCAAAATCAAGTCTCTTACCTCCAAGCAGGGCAAAAGAAGGATGTTGCCATACTTCTATCACACTCCACCATAATTCTTCCTCAACACATACAGATGCACACACACACACACACGAATGGCTCTAATATAATATTATATATTGTATTATATTACACTATACTATATTTTATATTATATTATATATATATATTGCAAATATATACTTATTGTGACAACTCTATTCCTAGAGCCACCATTCCAAATATCACTCAGCTTTTCTCAGTATGGTATCTGCACTCCAGCTAAGTTGTTTTTGCTTACATTCTTGCTCATTTTCTGAGATGTCTGCTTTTGTTCATACTATTCCTCCCACATATACAATGTGGACTGCCTTTTCTAAACATTAATTCCCCTTAAATTAATTTTTCAAAAATCACTTCCAAAAACTGCTTTTCCATTCTTCATTTTATAACCCATCAACACCTGCACTATACTCTTGTATGTTTGTATATTCTGTTTATCTAAACTCTGAGCTCTTTAAGAGCAGAGAGCTGTCTTCTTTCTCTCCTGTATTCACTATAGCATTTGGTGCAGAACAGGCTGCAATAAGTGCTGCCTGACTAATCAGATGACACTAACAACTGTCAAGGGAGGCTGGCTACCTGGCTGCTTCACTGAGTAATAGAAAGTCTACCTCTCCGTAAGATCTGCTTATCCAAAGCTCCCTAAAATTTGGATGCAAATGTCAATACTACTACTCTATCTTATGTTCTGGAACCACAACCACCTGCTACCCCAGGGCATTTATATCCCTATGCCAAGGTTTCTCAGCCTCAGCACTATTGGTATTGGGCTGCCAACTCTTTGTTTTGGGGGATGGGGGAGATTCAGGTAAAGTGCCCTGTGCACTGCAGGGTATTTAGCATCATCCCTGGCCTCCACCCACTAGACACCAGTAGCACCACTCCTTTCCCAGTGAGAATCACTGCCATACACTGTAGATTCAGTCTGTGAGGAGGAAAAGGGGCACATCTTGCTGTAGAGGATCAAAGAAAGCTAGAAGGATGCTGCCCACCTTTCTCTCCTAAGATTGTCTGTATACATGGCATGGGTATCTCACGTACAGGGGCTTTCCAAGTCTCACAATTCACTCCTTGTCCTCCTAGACCATCCCTCAGCTGAGATTTCAGGGGATAAAAGGAGAAAGAACTAGCTGATAAGAGATAACACTTTCTGTTTTCAGGGGGTCCTAAGACTGGGTGTTAATTACTCTTGGTCACTTAAAAGCTTACCCTATGACTGACCCAGTTCATTTTCATGGGGAGTTAGATTCTGGGAGCTCTGGTCTAGATCCTCAGTCTAACACCCATGCTGCCCCAGAAATGATTCAATCACCATTCATCTAGATCAGTGATGATCTTAAATTAGTAATTCATATCCCTTCCCCCACTGCCCTACCCCAAGAGGTATTTTGATTTGATCCTTTTAGGTCCCTGGAAAGGTACCGTATTCTGGCACCTAACATTAGATTTTGGGAGAGTTACCTGGGGTTCTATGGGGCTCCCCTGCCATGTTGGACATCAAGACATCTGGGGACAGGAACTGTGGTTGGGGTGGATAGAGGTGGGGACCAAGGAGAAACAAAGGAGGATCATGGATGACAGGGAGGGGAGAGGAGCTGGAACAACGGTGCCCAGTTTCCAAAGGCTTTTTCCTCAAGTCTGATGAATCCTTGTAATGAGACAAGACAAAAAAACAGAGATGAGGATTAACACACAGCAGGATATGGTTGGGTAAACACAGTGAGGCAAGCATGGGGAGATGGAAGAAACTAGAGTGCAAATGTGCCTTATTCTGGAGAGAGACGCAGTTTACTCAGTCACTCTCCCCACCAGCCACACTAGGAAACCCTGACCACTATGAACAGAAGACGCCAAATTGCAAATCTTCTTCCCTTAACCTGTCTTCCTTACAAAGCCCTCACCTTCCCAACCTTACAATCTAAGTCGTTAGTAAACTCCTTAATGCTAATAGAATTAGAGAGATTGAGATAGAAATTTTAAAATAGAGAAGAAATGAGAGAGAAAAATTCAAAGAGCCTGAGAAACTGAAAAAGAAAATTCTATACCCTCCCTAAATTTTGGTAACTAAAATATATCTCCTCAAGTGTACAAGCAAGAACTCAACTACTCCATCTTTTCTCTTGTCACCACTACATTCCAGTCTCCTCTTTTGCCTGTCAAGTTTGTACCCACTGATGTTTATATCCTGCTCTACTCCATTAGTCATTCATTTTTGTGGCAAAGTTTCAGAAATACCCCCTTTAACATCTGAAACACTAATACATCCAAAATCAACCCAACATTCTTCCAAACTCCTCCTCCTGGTACCACATTTTCTGAGTCACCTTAACTCAAATGTTGATTTTGCACTTCTTATACACAATTTCATTAGTTGCCTTTGCCAAGCACTTCTACCTATAGGTTTCATATCTAAACTCAACTGGACCACTTCAAGAGCCTCAAATCAGATCTTCTTATGTCTAGCCAGCTACCTCCTGGCTGTTTCATAGGCCTCACAGTTCCTGTGTGATATGGCAATGCTGATCTTTCTCACTTTATCTTCTATCATTCCTATGCCTCTTACACTCTAATTTTCTTAATGTTCCAAAACACACTGAGCTCATTCCATCTCAGGGCCTTCACATTTACGGTTTCTGTTAACCTGGAATGTTCTTCCCATGACTCACAATAAATATCACTGAGGTCTCTGATCAAATGTCACTTCCTCAGAGTTAATTTTCCTCACTACTCTATCACAAATAGTCCTGTGAATAACCACTATTACCTCTTCACTCCTGTTCCCTTGCTTTGTTTTCTTCATCTTTATCATACATTGTTTGCAGTTTACTTGTTTATTATCTTTCTCTCTTAGTAAAATACATCTTTTTTCACTCCAGAAAAGCACCTAGAACACAAAATAATCTGTATGCCCGTATGGCCTATTTCCTGTACTAGTCTGTAAGCTATTCAAGGGCAGAATTTGCATTGTCTCATCAGTGTATGCTCATAGCACCTACCACAGCATGGCCCATAGTGGCATTTACCATTACAGCCTAAGGACCAGGTCCCACTCCTCCTTAGCATGTGACACAGCCAACAATTCCTTTCTTCTAGACAGGAGACAATGACACCACACTTCCCAGGTTTCCCTTCTATCTCTCTGGTCTCTTTTACTAAGTCTCCTTTTAGCATTCTTTAGAAGAACTACTTTAAATCTGACACTCCTATGTCAGATTTATATGTTGTAGCTTTTCTCCTGTTCACAATATTCTTTTCCTCTTTTCAGTGGCTGTGGTCCTCAAATCTCAATTTCCAGCTTATATGTCTTATACACCCAAAGGCCTACCAGATATCTCCACTGAAACTTAATATAGCCATAATTGTACACATCTTTTCCTTCAAACATATTATTGCTCCTCTCAAGTATATCATTATCAACCCATACTTCCTGGGTATCATTTGTGATTCTCCTCTCCCCATACCCAGCAGGGAGGCACCAAGTCTTACTGATTTTTCTTTCCTCATTGGTTCTCCAATATATCCACTTCTCTCTATCCTGCAAAACTCCTTACCGTGGTTTATGTTATGACCCTTGTTTATATTACTTCCAGTCTCACTTGTTAACTTCTCCATTCTTCCCTCACCAGATGAATCCTGCCGTATCAAGTGAGCTCCTTTTAATTCAGTTAATACCTGTTAAGGTCCCTTTACCTGCTATAATCCTTTTACTTCCTCTAGGAAGCTTTCCTGATGCCTCAAGCCTGATTAAGATGTCCCTTCTACTATGCTTTCATAGCATTAAGTCCTTTCATAATTGTTTATTTACTTACCTATCTCCCCCAATAGTCTGTAAAGTCCATGAGAGCAGGGACTATATCTAGTTCACTCACCACTATCCCCCCAGCAACTAGCAGACCTAGAACATAACTCAAGAAGCATTTGTTTAAAAGAATGGATCAGTAACTAAGTGAAGGATACAGAAAGTCAGGAGAAAGGAAGCCAGCACTCCTAGGATACTGATAATTTGCCATTAAATGCATTAAAGATACGTAAGAACAAATGCTGGGTAGAAAAGACCACCTTTTCCTAAAAGGATGGCAAGCTGTTCAGTTGTTTAGGAACTTATAAACAATAATTAGGAAAAAATGACTGCTTTTAGAGGGGAAACTGGATCTGAGGAACTGGTGAAGCAAGCTTAGTTTTCACTATATATCCTTTTGTACCTTTTCATTTTTCTACCATGTGTTAGAAACCCGTTTTAAAATTTTTATTGAACTGACCTGGTGAACAAGCTTCAATGCACTAATGCTTTGCAGTCTGACCATTATTGTAAAAAAAACAACTCAACTTGCCTTGCATATGTGAAATTCTCAAAAGGCAAGGCCCAGACACTGAAACTATTTGAGTTTGTTGATCTCTGCTGACATGGATGCCCCTGTCCCTTTCACCTACAGATTATTATATTCCATATGAAAAGCTTCAAGAAAGATTTTAAATCATTTTCCTTTTCTTGCTAATGCACAAGCTTCACTTCAGCTTAAAAGCACACTAGACTGCACTCAATTATGGACACTAGGGTATGAAAGAAAAACAATTCTCCATCCCATCTCTTCTGTTGTTCCTTTAATTAATACAGTGGGTTTTGACCCAAACAGCCATTGCTTCTCAGAGACTCCTCTCAAGGCTACTAGGACTCTTCTCACTTTGGGGAACCGTGTAACACACCTTCCAGACCTGCTGCACGGAAAGGACATTCCTCTGGGGTCCAACTAAATGTGTGTCAATAAAATGACTGTGTGCCCTCATTTTTGCTGGGTGCACACAGCATTTCCCCAAATTACAACCTTCAGTTTTTCCTGCCCCTGGACCTGCACTATATTTTTAACATACCAAGAGGAAGGTGTTATGTATGGACAGACCTTGATTCTTCTTACAAAACTGTGGGAAGTGGCTGGGGCCTCCTCCCTCTCTTAAGACAATGGTGCCATTGAGACTGCATGAAATTTGGGAAAAGTTCTCTATACCATGCTGATCAACCTCCCTGCTGGGGCCTTAGCAAGGTACAGCTTTCAAATGCATAGACACACAAAGGGACACACATAACACCAGACCTGTGGTTTTCAAAGACCCTGTCCCCAGGGATATGGGAGAGAACAGGGTAAGACTCACTAGTAGAGACCTGAATTAGATGTATTTGAAAAATAGGGGCCCTGTGGTAATCTCCGCTCACTGAAATAATCTGTAGAGCTTGCTATCTTCTAATAGCCCAACATTACCACGCCCCTGCCTTCACACCAACCCTAGTGCTCATCTCTCTCCATACTTCCTTTCCCAACACACCACCCCATACCCTGCACTTTAGCAACAGAAGCTGCTACCTGAGAAGCAGGCACTGTCCTGGCTTCATGGAGACCATGCTGCATTTCTGCGGCTGGAGTCTTTGAGAGACCAAGGCCAGAGGCTGAGGGCAACCTCCTCACCACACTATCGGCAGAGCCTGAGGAGGAAAACATAAATACAAGTTGATGCCGTCTCTTCTCCTGGAACCTAAACTCAGCCTGGCAGCACAAAACTCGGGAGTTCTTTTTTTAATTAATTAACAAATATGCATCCCTGAATCCAAAGGAGATGTGCTCCTGGAACGAAGAAATGAGTTTCAGAACATGGATAGTTTCCTATAGGCCAAGAGGGTCTCAGAACCCAAGCCTTGAAGAATGTTCTGGAGAAGGGGGACAGATAGCTGAATGTTCCCATCTTGCCTCACTCCATTTTTATGAACACCACTTTGCTTCTGTCAGACTTGTGCCCAAGACTTATATACAGAGGAAATTGTCCAACATAGTGATTCTCTAGAGTATCAGTGATGACAAAGGGAACTATTATCATCAGTCCAGTTAGGAATTGAAATGATCATAGAAATCATCTACCAAACCTCTTCATTTTATGTATAAGGAAAATTGGTTCCAGGGTCTGAAAGATGGTAAGTAGTTTAACCAGTATTAAAATTCAAGTCTCTTGAGTTTACTTCCTATTAGTATGAGCAGGAGCTCTTCAGCAACATTTTGTATGTGTAATGCTCTTTTATTTTTCCATTAGCTTCTCTCAATCACTAAATGCTTAAATTCTAAACAATCACTAAATGCTTATCTCTTCCATAAAATCTTCCTAAACTATTAAGAGAAGAGCTGCTCCAAACTGGATATGTAATTCCCAACGCACTTGCCCCAATACAACTAATTAAGCCTTCCATTCAGAAAATGCACATGCCCTTGACCTATATTTGACATATATGGCAATCACCAATTCATGTCTTGATTTGATATTTTTATTCTAATACATGTATCTGGCTAAAGCATGATACTCCTGATGCTAAGATAGAAGACCAGTTATTTTTAGTATTTCCTGGTGCTTAAATGTGGTGGTTCCAATACCACCTCAGATTCATCCAGGAGCTTTTAAAAATACAGCTTCCTGTACCTCTCCAAAGACCTACTGAATCAGAGTCTTTGTGGTTGGAGCTGAGAATATTTATTTTGAAAAGGCTTCCCCTAAAAGTGTGGAAGAATATTCTCAAACATTGTTGGAGGAAATGTTTGTGAAATATTATAGTCTTTGTAAAAAGCAGTCTAGAAATATCCATTAATATGAAAATATATTATCCTCTTGAATGTTGAAACCACTGTGTTTATCTGAAACCATCATAAGATTGTATAGGTAGGTGGGTAGGTAGGTGGAAGGAAGGGAAGGAAGGAGGGAGAGAGAGAGGGAGGAAATATATTCACCCTCTTAACCATCAATTTTACCCCTTGGGAATAAGAAGCAAAAATACCAGTTTACTATGGCATTGTTCATAGCAGCCAAGAGCTAGAAATAAGTAATGTCCATCTACAGCAGAATGGCTAAATACATTTTGCTATCCTAAATATCAAATATTTCCCAGTGACTAAAAAGAATGAATTCAGTTAAACTAAATTAGTTGGAGGGACTTTCATGAAATACTGTTGAATTAAAAGAAAAAAATCTGTAATATTATCCCCCCCCCATCAAAAAGAGCACTGTATATGTAGGGCTATATAGAATTATATTAACTAAAAAATACAGAAATATGCACATTAGATTATTTACCTGGGAAGGTAAAAGATAGGGACTGATGTGGGGAGAGAGATAAACAAGAAAACTGTCTATAATAGAAAGAACGGAGGGAAATTACAGAAATGAGACAGTTGATTGACGGGCTTAAAAGCAGACTAGATGAGGTGCAAGAGACTGTTAATGGAATAGAAATCAGAGAACAAGAGTACAGAGAAGCTGAGACAGAGAGAGATAAAAGGATCTCTAGGAATGAAAGAACATTAAGAGAACTGTGTGACCAATCCAAATGGAACAATATTCGCATTATACAGGTACCTAAAGAAGTGAGAAAAAAAGGGATAGAAAGTGTCTTGGAAGAAATAATTGCCAAAAACATCCCCAAGCTGGGGAAGGAAATAGTTTCTCAGACCATGGAAGCCCACAGATCTCCCAACACAAGGGACCCAAGGAGGACAACATCAAGACATATAATAATTAAAATGGCAAAGACCAAAGACAAGGACATAGTATTAAAGGCAGCCAGAGGGGGGAAAAAGGATCACCTACAAAGGAAAACCCATCAGGCTATCATCAGACTTCTCAAGAGAAACCTTACAGGCCAGAAGAAAATGGCATGATATAATTTAATGCAATGAAACAGAAGGACCTTGAATTAAGAATACTGTATCCAGCACGATTATCATTTAAATTCGAGGGAGGGATTAATTCCCAGACAAGCAAAAGTTGAGGGAATTTGCCTCCCACAAACCACCTCTACAGGATATTATAAAGGGACTGCTCTAGATGGAAGCACTCCTAAGGCTAAATAGATGTCACCAGAGAAAAAATCACAGCAAAGAAAGCAAACCATCCAAATACCAACAAAAGGGAAAAAATATAATCAACTATCCACAAAAACAGTCAAAAAAAACACAAAGGAGTACAGAATAAAACACCTAACATATAAAGGAGGAGGAAGAATAAGAAGGGAAAGAAATAAAGAATCATCAGGCTGTGTTTATAATAGCTTAATAAGAGAGTTAAGTTAGATTGTTAGATAGTAAAGAAGCTACCCTTGAACCTTTGGTTACCATGAACCCAAAGCCTGCAATGGCAATAAGTACATATCTATCGATAATCACCCTAAATGTAAATGGACTGAATGCACCAATCAAAAGACGCAGAGTAATAGAATGGATAAAAAAGCAAGACCCATCTATATGCTCCTTACAAGTGACTCACATCAAACCCAAAGATATACACAGACTAAAAGTGAAGGGATGGAAAAAGATATTTCATGCAACCAACAGGGAGAAAAAAGCAGGGGTTGCAGTACTTGTATCAGACAAAATAGACTTCAAAACGAAGAAAGTAGCAAGAGATAAAGAAGGACATTACATAACGATAAAGGGGTCAGTCCAACAAGAGGATATAACCATTATAAGTATATATGCACCCAACACAGGAGCACCAACATATGTGAAACAAATACTAACAGAATTAAAGGACAAAACAGAATGTAATGCATTCATTTTAGGAGACGTCAACACACCACTCACTCCAAACGATAGATCAACCAGACAGAAAATAAGTAAAGACACAGAGGCATTGAACAACACACTAGAACAGAAGGACCTAACAGATATCTACAGAAATCTAAACCCAAAAGCATCAGGATACACATTCTTCTCAAGTGCACATGGAACATTTTCCAGAATAGACGACATACTAGGCCACAAAGAGCTTCAGTAAATTCAAAAATATTGAAATTCTACCAACCAACTTCGCAGATAACAAAGGTATAAAACTAGAAATAAATTGTACAAAGAAAACAAAAAGGCTCACAAACACATGGAGGCTTAACAACATGCTCCTAAATAATCAATGGATCAATGAACAAATTAAAACAGAGATCAAACAATACATGGAGACAAATGACAACAACAGCACAAAGCACCAACTTCAGTGGGACGCAGCAAAAGCAGTTCTAACAGGAAAGTATATTGCAATCCAGGCCTACTTACAGAAGGAAGAACAATCCCAAATGAATAGTCTAAAGTCACAATTACTGAAATTGGAAAAAGAAGAACAAATGAGGCCCAAAGTCACCAGAAGGAGGGACATAACAAAGATCAGAGAAGAAATAAATAAAATTGAGAAGAATGAAACAATAGAAAAAAATCAATGAAACCAAGACCTAGTTCTTTGAAAAAAATAAACAAAATAGATAAATCCCTAGCCAGACTTATTAAAAGAAAAAGAGAATCTACACACATAAACAGAATCAGAAATGAGAAAGGAAAAATCACGACGGACTCACCGAAATACAAAGAATTATTAGAGAATACTATGAAAATCTATATGCTAACAAGCTGGAAAACCTAGAAGAAATGGAAAACTTCTTAGAAAAATACAACCTTCCTAGACTGGCCTAGGAAGAAACAGAAAATCTAAACAGACCAGTTACCAGCAACGAAATTGAATCGGTAATCAAAAAACTACCCAAGAACAAAACCCCTGTGCCAGATGGATTCACCGGTGAATTTTATCAGACGTATACTGAAGACATAATACCCATTCGGATCTCCTTAAAGTTTTCCAAAAAACAGAAGAGGAGGGAATACTTCCAAACTCATTCTATGAAGCCAGAATCACTTTACTACCAAAACCAGGCAAAGACCCCACCAAAAAAGAAACTTGAAGACCAATATCCCTGATGAACATAGATGCAAAAATACTCAACAAAATATTAGCAAACTGGATTACTGTCTAACCCCATACACAAAAGCAAACTCAAAATGGAATAAAGACCTGAATGTAAGTCATGAAACCATGAACATCTTAGAAAAAAACAGGCAAAAATCTCTTGGACATAAACATGAGCAACTTCTTCATGAACATATCTCCCCGGGCAAGGGAAACAAAAGCAAAAATGAACACGTGAGACTATATCAAGCTGAAAAGCTTCTGTACAGCAAAGGATACCATCAGTAGAACAAAAAGACATCCTACAGTAGGGGAGAATATATTCATAAGTGACATATCCGATAAGGGGTTGACATCAATATTATATAAAGAGCTCATGCACCTCAACAAACAAAAAGCAAATAAGCCAATTAAAAAATGGGCAGAGGAGCTGAACAGACACTTCTCCAAAGAAGAAATTCAGATGGCCAACAGGTACATGAAAAGATACTCCACATCACTAGTCATCAGAAAAATGCAAATTAAAAACCACAATGAGATATCACCTCACACCAGTTAGGATGGCCAACATTGAAAAGACAAACAACAACAAATGTTGGTGAGGTGCGGAGAAAGGGGAACCCTTCCTACTGCTGGTGGGAATGTAAATTAGTTCAACCATTGTGGAAAGCAGTATGGAGGTCCCTCAAAAAACTCAAAATAGAAATACCATTTGACCCAGGAATTCCACTCCTAGGAATTTACCCTAAGAATGCAGCATCCCAGTTTGAAAAAGACATATGCACCCCTATGTTTATCACAGCCCTATTTACAATAGCCAAGAAATGGAAGCATCAGTAGATGAATGGATAAAGAAGATGTGGTACATATACACAATGGAATATTATTCAGCCATAAGAAGAAAACAAATCCTACCATTTGTAACAACATGGATGGAGCTAGAGGGTATTATGATCAGTGTAATAAGCCAAGCCAAAAAAGACAAGTATCAAATGATTTCACTCATATGTGGAGTATAAGAACAAAGAAAAAAAACTGAAGGAACAAAACAGCCACAGACTCACAGAACCCAAGACGGACTAATAGTTACCAAAGGGAAAGGGACTGTTGAAGATGGATGGAAAGGGAGGGATAAGGAGGAAAAAGGGCTATCACAATTAACACACATAATGTAGCGGGGGTGGGCGTGGGGTGGGGTGATACGGGGAAGGCAGTATAACACAGAGAAGACAAGTACTGATTCTATAATATCCTACTATGCTGATGGACAGTGACTATAATGGGGTATGTGGTGGGGACTTGATAATAGGGGGAGTCTAGTAACCATAATGTTGCTCATGTAATTGTATATTAATAAAAAAAAAGAATCAATGAAAGCAGGAGCTGGTTCTTTGAGAAAATAAACAAAATAGATAAACCCACAGCCTGACTTAAAAAGAAAAAAACAAAGTCTACACACATACACAGAATCAGAAATGAGTAAAGAAAAATCATTACAGACACCACAGAAATACAACAAATTATGAGAGAATAGTATGAAAAATGATATGGTAACAAACCGGATAACCTAGAAGAAATGGACAACTTTCTAGGAAAATACAACCTTCCAAGGCCGACCCAGAAAGAAACAGAAAATCTGAACAGACCAATTACCAGCAAGAAATTGAATCAGTATTCAGAAAATTACCTAAAGACAAAAATACCTGAACCAGATGGCTTCACTGCTAAATTTTATCAAACATTTAGTGAAGACCTAATACCCATGCTCCTCAAAGTTTTCCAAAATGTAGAATAGGAGGGAATACTTCCAAAGTCGTTCTACGAGGCCAGCATCACTCTAATAACAGTACAAGGCAAAGACACCACAAAAAAAGAAAATTACAGACAAATATCTGTGAAAAATATAGATGCAAAAATACTCAACAAAATAATAGCAACCTGAACTCAAAAATATTATCAAAAAGATCATCCATCATGATCAATTAGGATTTATTCCAGGGATTCAAGGATGGTACAGTATTAGAAATTCCATCAACATCATCCACCACATCAACAAAAAGAAGGACAAAAACCATACGATCATCTCTCTAGATGCTGAAAAATCATTCGACAAAATTCAACATCCATTCATGATTAAAACTCTCAACAAAATGGGTATAGAGGGCAAGTACCTCAACATAATAAAGGCCATATATGACAAACCCACAGCCAACATCATACTTAACAGCGAGAAGCTGAAAGCCTTTGCTTTAGGATCACAACAAGACAAGGATGCACAGTCTCTCCACTTTTTTTCAACATAGTTCTGGAGGTCCTCGCTATGGCAATCAGACAACACAAAGAAATAAAAGGTATCCAGATTGGTAAAGAAGTTAAACTGTCACTGTTTGCAGATGACATGATATTGTACATAAAAAACCCTAAAGAATCCACTCCAAAACTACTAGACCTAATATCAGAATTCAGCAAAGTTGCGGGATACAATTAATACACAGAAATCTGTGGCTTTCCTATACAATAACAATGAACTAGCAGAAAGAGATATCAGGAAAACAATTCCATTCACAATTGCATAAAAAAGAATAAAATATCTAGGTATGAACCTAACCAAGGAAGTGAAAGACCTATACCCTTAAAACTACAAGACACTCATGAGAGAAATTAAAGATACCAATAAATGGAAACACATTCCATGCTCATGGATAGGAAGAATTAATATTGTCAAAATGACCATCCTGCCTAAAGCAATTTACAGATTCAATGCAATCCCTATCAAAATACCAACAGTATTCTTCAATGAACTAGAGCAAATAGTTCTAAAATTCATATGGAACCACAAAAGACCCCGAATAGCCTAAGCAATCTGAGAAGGAAGAATAAAGCTGAGAGGATTATGCTCCCCAACTTCAAGCTCTACTACAAAGCCGCTGTAATCAAGACAATTTGATACTGGCACAAGAACAGAACAATAGACCAATGGAACAGACTAGAGAGCCCAGATATAAACTCAACCATATATGGTCTATTAATACACAATAAAGGAACCATGGATATACAATGGACAACCTCTTCAACAACTGGTGTTGGCAAAACTGGACAGCTACATACAAGAGAATGAAAGTGGATTATAGTCTAACCCCATACACAAAAGTAAACTTGAAGTGGATCAAAGACCTGAATGTAAGTCATGAAACCATAAAACTCTTAGAAGACAACATAAGCAAATATCTCCTGAATATAAACATGAGCAACTTTCTCCTGAATGCATCTCCTCGAGCAAGGGAAACAAAAGCAAAAATGAACACATGGGATTACATCAAACTAAAAAGCTTCTGTACAGCAAAGAACACCATCAACAGAACCAAAAGGCATCCTACAGTATGGGAGAATATATTTCTAAATGATATATCCAACAAGGGGTTAACATCTAAAATACATAAAGAACTTACACACTTCAACAATGAAAAAGCAAATAACCCAATTAAAAAATGGGTGGATATGAACAGACAATTCTCAAAAGAATAAATTCAGATGGCCAAACAGGCACATGAAAAGATGCTCCCTCCACATTGCTAATCATCAGAGAAATGCAAATAAAAACCACAGTGATTTATCACCTAACACCAGTTAGGATGGCCAGTATCAAAAAGACTAAGAACAACAAATACTGGTGAGGATGTGGAGAAAGAAGAACCCTCCTACACTGCTGGTGGGAATGTAAGCTAGTTCAACCATTGTGGAAAGCAATATGGAGGTTCCTCAAAAAACTCAAAATAGAAATACCATTTGACCCAGGAATTCCACTCCTAGGAATTTACCCAAAGAATATAACTTCTCAGATTAAAAAAGACATCTGCACCCCTATGTTTATTGCAGCACTATTTACAATAGCCAAGATATGGAGGCAACTTAAGTGTCCATCAGTAGATGGATAAAGAAGAGGTGGTACATATATACAATGGAATACTATTCAGCCATAAGAAACAAACAGATCCTACCATTTGCAACAACATGGATGGACCTGGAAGATATGCTCTGTGAAATATGCCAGATGGAGAAAGACAAGTACCAAATGATTTCCCTCATTTGTGGAGTATAACAACGAAACAAAACTGAAGGACCCAAATAGCAGCAGACTCACAGACTCCAAGAAGGGACTAGCGGTTACCAAAGGGGAGGAATACGAGAGGTTGGTTAGGAGGGAGGGAAAAGGGGATTTAGGGGGGTATTATGATTGGCACACATGGTGTTGTCGAGATCATGGGGAAGACAGTGTAGCACAGTGAAGACAAATAGTGACTCTGTGGCATCTTACTACACTGATGGACAGTGACTGCAGTGGGGTATGGGATGGACTCAATAATATGTGTGAATGTAGTAAACACATTGTTTTTCTTGTGAAACCTTCATAAGAGTGTATATCAATAATACCTTAAAAAAAAGTCATGTGTGGATCTTGTTTGGATCCTCATTCGAAATAAACCAACAGTGAAAAGAAATCTATGAGACAACTGAGAAAATTTGAATACTGGCTAGTTACTGTATTATATTAAGAAATTGCTGTAAATTTTTTAGGTATAAAAACTATATTATAGTTCTGCCTTTTTTTTTTAAAGAGTCCTTATTTCTTAGAGATACATTCCAACTATTTATAGATGAAATGATATAATGTGTGGAGTTTGCTTTAAAATAATCCAGTGGGGAAAGGCAAGTGGAGGGTAGGTTATAGCTAAATCAAAACTGGCCATATGTTGATAACTGGCCAAGATAATCATGATGGAAACCAGTGATAAGTACATGGGGGGCTATTATAACATTTCCTCTTACTCTTTACTTTTTTTATTTTGTTATTATTAATGTTCAATTACATGAGCAATATTATGGTTACCAGACTCCCCCTATTATCAAGTCCCCACCACATACCCCATTGCAGTCACTGTCCATCAGCGTAGTAAGATGCTATAGAATCACTACTTGTCTTCTCTGTGGTATACTGCCTTCCCCATATGCCCCCCACCCCTGCTACATTATGTGTGCTAATCGTAATAGCCCTTTTTCCCCCTTATCCCTCCCTTCCCACCCATCTTTCCCAGTTACTTTCCTTTTGGTAACTATTAGTCTATTCTTGGGTTCTGTTGAGTCTGCTGCTGCTTTGTTCCTTCAGTTTTTGCTTTGTTCTTATATTCCACAGATGAGTGAAATCATTTGATACTTGTCTTTCTCTGCCTGGCTTATTTCACTGAGCATAATACCCTCTAGCTTCATCCATGTTGTTGCAAATGGTAGGATTTGTTTTCTTCTTATGGCTGAATAATATTCCATTGTGTATATGTACCACATCTTCTTTATCCATTCATCTACTGATGGACACTTAGGTTGCTTCCATTTCTTGGCTATTGTAAATAGTGCTGCAATAAACATAGGGGTGCATCTGTCCTTTTCAAACTGGGATGCTGCATTCTTAGGGTAAATTCCTAGGAGTGGAATTCCTGGGTCAAATGGTATTTCTATTTTGAGTTTTTTGAGGAACCTCCATACTGCTTTCCACAATGGTTGAACTAATTTACATTCCCACCAGCAGTGTAGGAGGTTTCCCCTTTCTCCACATCCTCGCCAACATTTGTTGTTGTTTATCTTTTCAATGTTGGCCATCCTAACTGGTGTGAAGTGGTATCTCATTGTGGTTTTAATTTGCATTTCTCTGATGATTAGCGATGTGGAGCATCTTTTCATGTGCTTGTTGGCCATCTGAATTTCTTCTTTGGAGAAGTGTCTATTCAGCTCCTCTGCCCATTTTTTAATTGGCTTATTTGCTTTTTGTTTGTTCAGGTGCGTGAGCTCTTTATATAATTTGGATGTCAACCCCTTCTCGGATATGTCATTTTTGAATATATTCTCCCATACCGTAGGATGTCTTTTTGTTCTGTTGATGGTGTCCGTTGCTGTACAGAAGCTTTTTAGTTTGATATAGTCCCACTTGTTCATTTTGGTTTTGTTTCCCTTGCCCGGGGAGATATTTACTCTTTACTTTTAAATATATTTGAAATTTTCCATAAATAAAGTTGTTTTTTATTTTTAAGATGATGTCTGCCTAATTTTAAATACTATGACATTTAGAATATAGGTCAAGGGCAGTGTTTACATAACTCTTTAGAACTATAGTCATGTCAGAATTAATCCGACAAAACACCATATATTATATGATTCCATTTATACGAAATGTCCAAGACAGGCAAATTTTTAGACAGAAAATAGATTAGACGCTGCTTGGGGCTGGGGAGAGAGGTGAAGGGGGAAATGGGGAGTGACTACTAAGGGGTGCATGGTTTCTTTTTGGGGGTGATGAAAACTTTTTGAAAAGTGTGATAATGGATGGACAATTCTGTGAATATAATTTAAAAACACTGAATTGTACATTTTGATTAGGTGAATTGTACAGTATATAAACTATATATCAATACAGCTTTTATTGTTTTTTAAAGTAGTAAGTTAGAGAAAGATACTGTATGATCTTTGGATGTGCAATGTATGAAAAGCCAAACTCATAGAAACAGAGAATAGAATGGTAGTTGCCAGGGGCTGGCGGATGAGGGAAATGTGAATGATCTAAGGGTACAAACTTCTAGTTATGAGATGAATAAGTTCTGTGGCTCTAATGAACAGCATTGTGACTATAATTAACAATATTGTATTATACATATTAAAGTTGCTAAAAGAGAGGTGATCTTAAATGTTCTTAACCATACACACACACAAAAAAAGTAATTATGGATGGTAACGGTTATGTTAACTAACCTTATAATGCTAATCACTTGTCAATATAGTCATGTATCAAACCATCACATTATATACCTTGAATTTACACACTGTTATTTGTCAGTTATATCAATAAAGCTGTAGAAAAAAGTAATCTGGCTCTTAATAAATTGCTTCACAATAAGATAAAGGAGGACTCCCCCAAAGATAGATTGTCATATATGGATCCTAACTGGCATTTTCCTTCATTAGCTACTTCCTGATTTATTTCACCTGATCACTTTTTTTTTAGTCTATGTCATATCAGTTCTTAAAGACTCAATTTAAAACAGACTCTAGTGAAAATAAAGGCTAGTTTGATGTGACAAATTTTTAAGAACTTACTCATTATATGGATTTTTTTAATTAGTTTTTGTTCACTATTAGGTAAAAAATAAACATTAGTAGGTACTCTATCATACTGTTTTCAGAAATAAAACTTTCCTGGAGGCTAATTTACCAATATGTATCAAGAGATTTTCTAAATTTTATAGTCTTTAATTGTTATTATCCTTCTAAAAGTTTACTCTGAGGAGCTATCAGAAGTATGGCTAAACATTTAAGTATAAAGATATTCATCACAGTGCACATTATTGAAAAAATGGAAGTAACCTATTCAACTGTAGTGGAATGGTTGTCCATATTATGGTCTGTTCATATGCAATATATTCTGGTCACTAAAAGTAGTTATTTTCAAAGAGAAAATACTCATGGATGTAATGTAAGAAAATGACAGAACTGTAAACACATATTGTAACAATTCTACCTTCTGTAAAAACAAAACCAAACAAATACGTAGTATATATGTATAAAAAACAAAGCCGAAAGTAAACTCATGAAATTACTGAGAATGGGATTATCAATGATTTTTGTTACTTTATATATTTTCAAACTATCTACAATGGAAAATTTATTTTGGTTAATACAAGGGCATTTAAAATATATGTAATATTTGACATTCAATTAGTTTAATTTTAATCACAATGTATTCCTTAATATTTGTTTATTAGTCTTCAAACACTTGACATTTATGTATTTTTCTCCCTTGTATTAGACAGGAAGCTAATTGAGTCAGACATCAGCTTTTCCTCATTCTTTATAATCTTACCATACTGCCCTGTCCCATGTATCTAAGAAGCACTTAATAAATGTTATTTTAAAGTCTGTACTAGGATGCAGATCTGAAAAAAATGTATCTTAAAATCAAATCTTATATTTATGTGATATCCTTCCCACAACTCCTGGGAACATAGTAGATACTCAATAAACTTTTGTTTGGCTATAATTAGACAACTGTCGGCAGCATGCAAGGAACCTGTACCATCATGGAAATTGTCATACCCAAGATGAAGATAAAATTCTCTGGGTATTTCACAGAATCATATATACCACTTTAAGAGTTGGAAAGTATCTTAAAAACATCCATAAACCAATACCCTCATTTTACAGGTAAAAACTTGGCTGGGATATTAAGGGACTTGTCCAAATTTATATTGACAGTTAATGATGGAGCCAGGAACATAGTTCAGACTTTGAATTCATAAATGTATCAAACTAAGATATAAATATCCTTCATGTCTTCTTCCAGAACTAAGTCTGTGATATACATTTAAGGTATAGACTTCATTCTTAACACAATGTAATCTCATGGAGTGTCAGGTACCCTTCAGGCATACTACCTTGAAAATTCTAAACCTGGCAGTTTCTGAAGGTATCAGGGAAAGTCTTGATACCGCTGGTCCAGTGTGATTGGAAAGGCCACTTGGAAACTTCACTCAATGTGGACATGCTTGGAGCTAGTTGGATCTGGAAGCTGGATCATGGATTAGTTCAGCTCCTAAGCCACAGAAGAGTAAACCTTCCTCTCAGTCTGCCCCACCTCCTGCTGAGTCATTCTCAAAGACCTATGAACCATTTCTTAGCATTGTACACCACAGAAGCCCTGGGTGTATACTCATTGGTCTATTTCTTTAAAAGGAGGAAACTGGACCACAAGTGATGATTCTGTCCCTATTCTTCACTTTAGCCAGAAAACTATCTAGCCCTTGTCCTAAAGTATTTATGAGTAGTCAGAAGTTCTACCACCACCCACTAAGCTGGGGATATTATTTGAACAGAACACTACCTCTCTTCTGATCTTGTCCTCTTGCTTCTAGCTTTTATATGTCCCCCTCTTCCCCTGCCCCTAGTTGCATTCTTACCTGTTTCGCTAGGTAGGTGCCACACCACATCCTGCTGCCCCCATCCAGAACAGCCAGCTTGAGAAGCCTGAAGACTGGCCTGGTAGAAAGACTCCAATTCTGAAGCCTCTTGCTCTGTGTCTTGGTTCCAATGTGGATGCAAAAGGATGTGGTTTCTTTCTGGGTAGGCTTCACAGGTGTGGGAATCGTGGGAGGAGGACTTCATTCTTGGCCCAGGGACCCCATGATTAAGCTGAGAATCACAGAGCCTTGTGACATTCACCCAGGAATCCAAAGGCAAGGAAGTCCTCCCCAAGTCGATACTGTTGCCCAGCTTCTTAGGCCTAGCATCTCTCACTTGAGATGCCTTCCCTTGGTACATACCTGGCTCTGCCAATCTGGGCTGTCTTCTTCCTCTAGAAGGTTCACCATTAGGCAGCCCAGCATTCATGTCAAGAGAAGGATAATTAGCAGGTTCTTCCCAGGAAGGCAGCCTGTCCCTACCATCCACAAAGATTTGCTGTTTTTCCCAAAGCCAGTGGCCTTTCCCTTGACTCCGTGAAAAAGAAGGCTTACAGTCAGAAGGAGAAGAGTTCTTCCTTAGACTGTTTGTCAGACTTCTATTCTGGGAACTGGTATCATCCCTTGTGGAGGCAACCTGCATTCTCTGGAACTGCTCTGCTAGAGAGCGGACAAGCCCCTTTGTGCTGGGACACTCTGGTCTATGGGGATCTTCACTGCCTCTGTCCACTTTTGAAGTCAAAGTTTTGAGGCTTTTGGTTTGGAGGCATTTGTTAGTTTTCTGTACAGTATCAGGAGAGTGATGCAGAGGTGAGGAAGCAGCAGGAATTATGGGGTGGCAGGCCCTGTACAGGGGAAGGCTGGGCTGAGCTGATAAACTTGAAGGACTACAGCCTAGGCTGTGTGCATCTCCTTTCTCGGATGTGGCTATTCCAGTTGGGTGTGACCAAAGCATCACCTGGGATGAGTCAGCAGGATCCCTCTTTTCTTGGAATAGTTGTTCTTGATCAATGCCTCTTCCTTCTTGTAGGGGGAACCTGGTGCAGCTGCTGTTGTCACCCCAGGAGCCTTGCAGCTCACTCTCTGGTACATCTAAGGGTTCCCAACCATGATGAGCATTCTCAGTCCTCCCTGGTGTTTTAGGTAGGCCCTGCCTGTGGAACGCAGAGGGGTCAATGCTGTCCACCTCAACTGAAGTCAGAAGGTTCAAGGCAGACCTATTAGGGGGATTGTGCTGTGGAGCAGACAGGGCAGATGACTCTGGGAATAGTGATGAGTGTGACTCATGGCAGGAAGCAGGTGAATGGACAAAAGAACTGGCCCCAAACTCTGTATTCGTGCAGAGTTCCAGCTGGGCCTCCCGGCTTAGTAATACTTGGAGCGAGATAGGTTGTTCACTGAAATAAATGGAGAGAGCCAGTCATAAGCTGCCTTGATTGATGAGATCACTTACAAAATGAATTATTCATTCATTTCCCATTTCTAGCTACCCACAGAGGGAACAGTAAAAATAAATGGAAAGACAAACACAGGTGGAAGACAAGAGAAGGCACATGGTCCACTCACATCCAGGTAGTAGGTAATATTAATCCTCATTATTAAATGCCCTCATCAAAGCTGCACACCATAATATTAAGTGAAGCCCTTCCAATATTCTTCACTACTTGTGAAGGCCCATTCTAATCATATTCTACTTGCAAATTAAAAAACAAAAATTGCTAGTCCCACATGCAGATGACATGGGAAGTAACCAAAGCTTGGAAATAACTCTGGGGTCCTGAGAGGCAGACCAGCCAAGAGAACCAAAAGGCCACCTTTACAGAGTACAGGGTGATTTGGACTCATAGGATGACACAGAAATCAACCATTTCAAGTGTGTTTCCATAATCTGGATTTGATTGTATCACTCACTGATATTAGTTTCCCCAAATTAATGTAGTGTGATTCTTGAGATGTAGGTGTAGGGATTAACTGTATTTAGTTGGTTTCTCACTAATTGTTTTGTATTTTTACTAAAAAACTCAGGGTTAGAAGCACTTAAATAAAACAATCACCTACATATATCAAGTGGCATAAATTTTCTGGAAGAGTTTAGTTGCCTAAATTGTTTATATTTAAAACACATCTCTGATTAGATTATCCGTTCAGCATTCAACTAGTCGAGTATACAGTAGGAGAAAAGAAAAAGATCGTAGCTATGAGCATTAAATTTGAATGATAATATACTGTAGCCTTTTGTGAATGTAATCACCCAGTCACACTTACATCATTATGAACAATATATGAGAAGCCAAAAGGAGTCAAACAGACCTGGATTTGAATTCCATGCTTCTACCACTTACTAGCTGAGTAATCCTCAGTACCTTACATATTTTATCCTCTTTAAGCTTGAGTTTCCTTACTTATAAACTATTGCTAAACAATAGTCCTGTCTCCTAAAGTTATTTTGCTTAGTGTTTTGCTTAGTGCCTGGGTATAGGCACATGTTCAATAACTGTTAGCTGCTTTTATATTTATATTCTGAAGATTACTCAGGCTTATTTACAGCCAAAATCAATTTTTACTTAAATCTATCCTAATTAACAGCCAAATTCAAGAGCTAAACTATCGGAACTGTATCAGTGGCCACAGGGACTTTTTTCCTAGCCTTGACCATAGGGAAGCAAAAGAAAGGGGATTTTTAGTGTCTCTTCTCTATGGCTCAATCAGAACAAGGAAGACTGCTTTCTCTGCTTCTCTGAGGGACAGAAAGCACTGAAATTCTAAAACAGATCATATGGTTTCTACTGCAGCATGAAATGCAGCTCAAGACTTCCGTGTCTAAGAAACACAATATGTACAAATTTAAAAATCAGGTTATTACACAAGTCCAGAAACAAACTTACACACAGGAAATATGGACAAGTGGTCTACTTATTATGTTATACTTTCACATCTTTCTAGGAATTATTAAGAAAAGGACCAACAGTGGGATGAGCTTTTCACCATGTGTCTGACCTGAAGGAAGGCAATCTTTTCAAAGGATTCTTCTCTCTCCCCTGTAGTCACCAAGACAATGAGAGCTCCTGGCTATGGAGCACCCACGGTCACCTCCTCCCCTGGTGTCCATAAACTACAGTAGTTCCCAGGCACTACCTTATTGGCTGAGGGAGGGCCTCCCCCTGTGAGGGGGGGCAAGCTGAGGGCTGCAACGGCGGCTGCTGCTGCTGCGATGATTGCTGCTGCATGCGATCCTGCAGGCTCCGTGCTTTTCGAATACTGATTTGCAACTTCTTATCGACTAGGGCTCTGCTGTGCGTGCTAGAGCTGGCACCATGCAGGGCAAGTCTTAGTTTAGCTAAAATGCAAAAGAAAATATAGCAGAAACAGAACATAAAATACAAACAAAAATAAAAAGAATAAAATTGAACCAAAAATGAGCAAAGATATGCAGTAGAACTCAAAATATGCAGCAGAAATGCAAGGCATGGACCATGCACATACTGTCCAGGGCACAGAGCTGGCTCTGGTTTTAAGGAACATTCATGGAAGACATGGAGGCCAAACAAGTTAATTCAAATTTTAAAAAAAACAACAACAAAAAGCTAAACTAAAATGAGTCATAAAGGTAAACTGGTGCTTCCATCTTAGAGGGTGTCACTGTTGTTGTCCTTTGCAACTGACCTGTCCAACTCTGGTCTCCACATTCTGTTTCCAACTCCTCCTTCCCAACAGCCAATAGCAGAAATAAGATCCAAACCTGCATTTGTCTTTATAGAACACAGTTTCTTGTGGGTCACTTTTACGAACCAGATATGAATTTTAAGCCATAGTCCCTTGCTATAACCTTATGATGTAGCATACCAGGAAGGCAGGGGAGAAACAAAGAATCAAATATGCAAAGTCACAGGCCTGGGAAGTCACAGCCAATTTATTCATTTCTTCCTTCCATAAGCTCTACCTCACTAGTCAGTGGCTAGAGAAAGGGCAGATTAACCTCACATCTGAGGTCTAACTTTATCTTGGGATAAGAAGGTAGGCGTGACTGGACAGTTCATCTGTGGACTCCTGCTGAGGTTATTCCAGTAAATATATGTAGGCCATAGTGATCGCAATGTCATTCTTAGAAATATGAAGGGCAAAGATAACTAAAGAGCCTCAGTCTGAGAGAGTGAAACATAAAGCTGTTTTTATCCCATCTGAGTGATGACACTAATAACATATTTGTGAGGTTAGTTAAAGTGCCTTAGCCATAGCAGTTAGAGTTACTTACAGATAGCTTCGTTACACAGAGCCAAAGCTGCAGCACAGTCACCCTTCTGTTCCAGATGCAGCGACTCTTCAAACACTGAATCTGCCTCTTGCAGGGCCCTCTCAAAGCCGTCACTCCTCCCTGAAAGGGCCAGCACTTTTCATTTTCATTAAAATTTGTTCCAACTTTTCCTATGTACTGTTGTTTCCCTTCAGTGCACAAAGATCCTTGCAGCTGAGCCTTAGTCCAACTGTCCATTGCCACTATGAATTCTCTGAAACATGTCAGACATCCATTTTTGCCCTGAGACTTTATCAAGGCCTTCAAAGAGGGACATGTCATTTTCTACCACATACTCCAACTCTAAGACCTGTTAGAGGGTCCCTCAAGGAAAGAGCAAAGTGCTGTCTATAGCTGAAGGGCAGGTTCTTATGCCTGGAACTGACCTGCTTTTCCACAGTGCAATAAGGTACATCTTGCCAACCAGTGTCAGAATGCCACAGATCTCCACTGAGACCTCCACTGCTGTTTAAGGCAAAACTGGCTTCAATGCTCTATGGGAAGCCATCTGTGACACTTCTTTCCTACCTCAATTCACAGTCCTTTCTGCACCACCCTCAACTGGGCAATCAGTCCATCTCTTGGGCACAGGGGTATACAGTTCATTTATCCACCTCAATCTATCTGACCTCATTGTATCTGCCAAAGCAATATATCTACCTGCCTTTGTTGTTGGTTTGCAAGCATGTAGTTTTCATCAGCACTGCTAAGTATTTACTTTTATCGTGCCCTTGCTCGCCAAACCTACCATAAAAGTCACTTTTCCATACACTGAGGATGAAATATTCCTTCCTCCCCTCAAAGTGAACACATACCAAAGCAGGTGCTGGAGAGTGCAAGTACAGTGCCTGATGAAAAAGTGAGGAAGTACCATAAGGGCAATTTTTGTAAAAGAATCCTTAAGTTTATGTACCCCCTGCCTTTTACTCACTCATAACCATAAACTGGTAGTAAGCAGTAAGTTCACCCACAATTGGGATTAATGGTAAATTTCACAATCTCACAAGAAAAAAAAATCAGGTGTCAGAGTCATTTCTCCTATAATGGTCCCATCCTCCACTTACCTCCAGCTGGACATGGTAAGAAAGGCTCTTCCATAACCCTAACCTTCACTCCCTAATTCACCATGGCTTTTGGATAGCCATGTGAAGGCAGTGGAAGTACTAAGTTGGTTCTGAAGAACCTGGAATTCAGATTTTACCCTTTAAGAGATGTGGCTCCCCACCCCCAGGTCTTTAGTTTTTCTCATAATACTTGAAATCAACTGAATCTATACAACCTTTATAATCAGAAGTGGTGGCTAGAGCCATTACAAGAAAATACATTCTCTACAGAGATAGGCAAACTATAGTTGACCAATCGCTGTACTAGGTTTTAATTCCTATCCTCTAGAATCTTAGCACTGCCTTTCCTGCTCTTCCAGAGATACTAAACCGAAGTGTAAGGACAACTGACAATAAAATATATTGAGAGGGATTCCTTCTCAACTTTAATGTACTACACAACTGACAAAGTGGGGAAATGTAAGGAAGGGAGGCAAGACCCCTCTTTCAGAGGTAATGTAAACCTGAGACATCAATATGATATAGCTTGAGGACAAAAAGGAGGAAAAGGCATCCAAATATAGGGACAACAAAGGAATTAGGAATTTAAAACAAATACAATGCCTGGGAAAACAAGCCAACAACTGCTTTGAATCCAAAGACAGCATGATTAGAAGAAAAAATTGACCCCCAAATTAGCCCAGGAAGCTTCTGTAAGCACTGACAAAAAAGAAGTGGTCCACAAAAAGCAGCCACCCAAAATAGCACTGCCTTCTACTCTGTACACTACTTCAGCACAATTTGTTACATCTGGGGATTTTGAATAAGAAGAAAAATTCATTTTATAGAAAGAAAAATGAAGATCTAGGCTTCAGGGGCCTATTTAAGATAGATACTTTGGCCTTTTGAACTCTTATTTTGAAGGCTAGTCTCATCTGGTTCAAAGTGACATCCTAAAGCAACTGAAGAAAAAAATGTGACTAATGTGGGGCAGCTGGGGAAGCTTAAGTAAAATCCATGAAACTGTATAAGATGAAAATAATTCATCAGAGTATCAAAAGGCAATCAGGCTCTGTGTTTTGAGAACCTATTTGGTGCCCTGATGCTCCAGGTGGGAAATCTTAAGGGAATATTTCTACCGCACAAGTAGAATTCCCCTCACTGCCCTGTTCTGCTGTTTCTGAATCGTGACTAGTTTTATTTACACCTCCTATAAGATGTTCATGGAAAATATTTTTCATGAATATACTATCACTAATCAATAAGCTTTTACTAAATGGGCCTAAAATCAGTGTCTGTCTCCAATCAATAGACTTGTCTCTTCCTACTTGAACTAGCTCTCACTAAAATGACTGAATCAAGATAAAATATAACTTTGCTGAAGAGATGCCAGGGAATTTACAGGCCTGAATATTTTTTTTCCTTCCCTCTCTCTCTGTCCCCACCACCCACAATCTAATGCTCACAATAATTACCCTGACTCTGAAGTTCATCCAAGTCCAAGAAGCGGCTGGGTTGAGGGTTAAACCCTTTAGCTGCCTCTAATTCCTTCTCTCGTTTCCTTCGAAGTTCCTGTTCCTGGGCCCTCCTGGCCACCTCTTCCTGCAATTCATCCAGTTCACTTTTGGAAGATATCTCTCCAACTGGAATACAAGCAAGGGAGAAGAGAAGTCACCACATTTCCATAACCAAGACTAAGCACCTGCTGCGTTTATGGCTACTGTACTGCTTTTCCTCTGGAACTCTTGGCCTCAATTTGGAGTTCATGTTTTGCACAGTGCATTCCATATCAGATTCAGGTGAGATCTGGACTGTGAATAATAACAACGACAACAACTATTTACTAAGTTCATTTTAACAACATGACAACTAATACCTGATGAGCATTTACTATGTGACAGGCACAGTTTTAAGCACTTTTACATATATTATTTCACTTAATTCTCCTAACAACCTATGAGGTAGATACTTTTATTGCCCATGTTTTAGGAATGAAGAAATCGAGTCACAAAGATGATAAATAACTTGCCCAAGGTAACAAAGACGGTAAATGGTAGAGCTGAATTAAAGTCAAATAAATTAAATTGATGATCCATGCTCTTAACCATTAGGGAGCATTCTCGATCACATGCCACTGATTTACTGGGAAGCTTCAGGCAAGTCAGTTTCTCACTCTTAATTTCCAGCCTCTTTAAGTGAGTTTCTAAAATACCCATAGCAGTAGAAATTCCATTTTATAAGTGCTCATAGATGGAACCAAATGGATCTAAAAGAATGATATATTAAGTGAAAAATCAAGTGAAAGAATAATAGGTATAATTGACTCCATTTTATTTCTTTTTTAATTGTTGTAATAAACTTATCTATATTTGTATAAGCATAGGGAAAAATATAGAAAAATACACAGTACATCATAATAGTAACATTAGTTCCTTCAATTTAAAGAGAGAAAGGGCAGGTCATTAAATTGTTAGGCTTATTTTACTTTTGTAATTTTTAAAAACAGTAAAGTGACCAGATAAAAATGCTCTCTGTCAGACTGAAATGCCTGGATCAAAATTGTGAGGCATAAGTAGGGCATACTGTACAAAGAGAATGGTGGGGTAGTATGGTGTGTGAGGAATTTGTTGTAACTCCTTGAAGTATCTTTTCTCAGTTGAGGAATCCTCTTGGTGAAATTGAATCCAGCTAGTGCAGAATTGGGGCTATTAGAGAAATCATGAGACCCAGTCATAGTATGCTGAAAAGGTATTGACTAACCGAAGAAAAGAGAAGGGGGAATAAGCTCATGTATGATCACAAGTTTCTCAAAGCTATGTTAGTCAACATGAAATACATTATAGTGTGAGAAATAAACCAAATGTTTAATTTCATTCAGAAGCATGAATTACTAACTATAACCTACTTCAGCCCAGAGACACCTGCTTCTAAAGGCATTGTTCTGCTGCACCAGATGTCAGCAACCTATGGTACTCATACCTAAGAGAGTACTTATGCCTTTTTATTACCATTGCATACCTCCCTTCTAGCCCCCTCTAAGAATTTTCAGTGGCTAGCAAGAGGGACTGGTCGTCAGAGCAGTAAGCCTGGTCTCATTTCTACAGACTGGCACTTAGTATTCTGTCCTCTTCTTCCTAGTAAGCTGGCTACTGATCTATATCCAGAAGCTTATTAAATCAGACCACAGATAGATTTCTGCCCACACACCCTATGCCCAACCAGTCTAACAGACCAGGAAGAAAAAGGAATGAAACACATCTTTCAGAAAAGGTTGACCTCTAAATTAGTCAAGTAGCTCCCAGAACGTCTCAGCAGACTAAACTATATTGGATACTCACCACCTTCCCTCAACCATCACAAAAATGTCTCCATGTTGGGAAGACTGCCCATTTCTCACCTCAATTTTTTTTTTGAGCCATTTGGGCAGGGTCTCTACTTAAGTGGAATATGCATTGTAAAAATATATGTTATGAGAGGAATGTAAAAAGGAGCTAAAACCAATGGCTACCTCAAATCTCTACCCTTGGTATCTCATACCTGAAATTTCAGTATTCTTTATTTTCAGGCTTTATTAAAATGCTAGTTTCCCTTAGAGAAATTGTATTTTAAAGTATTTTCAGTCCCATTTAGTATGAAGGAGTCAGATCATTTCTTGAGAGCTTGTTTTGAGATGGAAGGAGTATGAAGACACAGGCACACTTACAGGAAAACAAAACAGGGATACTGGACAGGATGAAGAGGCAGGAGTAAGGATAGGTTTGACTTGCTTATTTCCCACGTAGCCTACATGTCCGCCTTTGTTATCCCAATCCACAGTACTAAACAGTAAGAAATCCATCTCTACCAAGGAAAGCCTAAGGACTTATTTTGTTGAGGAATGCAGGTGCTATTGATACTTCATATTTCTGTTCCTTCTTGCTCCCACAAGGGCTCTTTCCAAGGTAGAAATAAACAATCAGGCAAGAAAACAAAAACAGGTAAATCCAAAGATGGAGCAACTCAAATGCCCCCACAAATGCCACCACATTTACATTACAAATGGAATACTTAAAGTACAACTGTCCTCCAACTTCAAATATGGTCTGGTAAAGCTATCTGCCAAATAGAACTGGCAAAGAGATCCAGTCCTCCAAATCCAGCATCTTTCTGCTTACCTGAGAGGGGCTGATCCTTCATCCAGCCACTCCTGGGCGCTGTAGTACCCCCCTCCACGATGCTACTGCTGTGAGACTTTGGGATGTGACGCCAGGAAGATGCCAACCCAGCTGATCTCTTAACATTTGTATCCCTTCAAAAGAAAAAGCAAAGTCTAGTGAAAGCATAAGAAGGGTGATATCTAGCAATTTCTAGGACTAAGTTCCCTCAAAAAAAACAATGAACATCGAACTAACAGAAGTAAAGTATCTGCTAAACTACTTCTGCAAGATACCCGCTCATTCCCCAGCTTATCTCACCTCATTCACATTTTATGCATCTAGCACAGTGCCTGGCATACAACTTATTAAATGAATTAATAAACATATGCTTCATATGGATTGCCTTCCTCTTTCTTACACCTTTGTAGCATCTTCTCATGTGTAAAATTCAACAGGGTCCTGTGCCCAAAGAAGAGCAATGGGAAAGTATGAAGATGTGGTTGTCACCTTTGTAGAAGCTAAAATCACTCCTTTCAAAGCAGCTACACAGTTAGGAAACTTGTCTCTGTGGCAACTCAGTAAAAACAAGCTATAGATCTGAAATTTATAAAGTAAACTGGGCCCTGTGGACAGATGGAATAAGCACTATTTATTTATTTAAAATATGTCATTGTTATCTTTTGGAATTATGAATATCATTGGCTTCATAAAACAGAATCCCCAGTGACCCTAAAAAACAAACAAGAACCTATTCTGAAAATGAAAGGCAAGAATAAATGACACTTTGGCTTTCTCTCTGATCATAGGACTGTATAAGTTTTAATTCACTAATTCATTCTTTCATTAAAACGTGTTTACTAAATTAGGTATTACTTTAAAAGTTCTTTCTCAAGTGCCTTTGCTCATTCTTCCACAAGAGGGTGCCGTTGCCACAGGAAGCTGATCAAGCACACTGCTTGCCCACAAGATGGTAATAAAAGTCCATCTCTCCACTTATCTGTGTTGAAAAGTCTCTTGGTGGCTCACATTGCTGCAAGGGATAATGCCACTATTCCAAGGCCAGACAATACCTGCAGATCCTTGTGCTCTCAGGCAGGGGGGCATCCAAGCTGACAGGGCTGCTGCTGTTCCTCTCACTGCTCTCATAGCCAGACTCCATTCGCTGGATTAGGCGAGGGTGCTGCTCTAAAAGGTGAGAGCCTGGGCATGCTAGGCCCCAGGGCTTGTACTGTGGGTTTGTTCCACCAGTTTTAATGTTGTAAACAGGTGGCTTGCTTACTTCATCTGGTGTAAATTCTTTAGCTATCGCAGCCAAAGGACAAGTAAGGAAAAGAAAATAGATTTAGCATCTGTTAGCTTGATATAGCAATAGTTAAACCAAGACATAACTAGCCCTTCCCTCCAGCTAGGCATTCACTGAACCCATACCTCCAAAAGGCCCGTCAACATAAAAATATACCTTGCCAAGTCCACCAGAAAACCCAGGATTTTAAATAAATCAACTTCATTAAAAGCCCAATTCTTCCCTAATTATCACCTCACCTGAATCCTCAGAAAAGGGGCTAAGCTGGGTATAGCCAGAGTGCTTCCTTTTGTCCTTAGTAAAGATACTGTCAATATTCAGAGACTCCCGTTTGGGTCTCCATGTTGGACGATACTTGCTAGAAGAACTGGATTTTGACTCACTGCTGGTACTGTCTGCTTCCCAGTCAGGAGAGTGTAAAGGCAGGTTCCTAGGAAGTTTTTTGTCAGTTTGGTCTCCCCTCCCCTTGCAGGGAGATCCTAGGTTGGTCTGAGAAGCCAGGGAGGATGGTCTGTTATGGATGATATTACTGACTGTCTCTTTAAAATCCCTTAGCCTGTTGGTACTGCTGGATGGCTTAGAGGTATTCCTAGGAGCCTGCTTCTCTTTCAGTGTTTCTCCTAAAAACACAAAGAATGAAACAAATATAAATGTCTAAAGTGATCATGGATCCCCAGCCTGCAAAAGTATGAGCAGAAAGGAGAAGCCATAGTCTGGAGTGTGGCAAAAGTTTGACAGAATGAATGAGAAAGAGAAGCAACGCAGAGTGCCTTGCCTTCACTGTGGTACCCTGAGGCCTGTGGCTCATCGCCTTTCCTCCTAACCCGGCCAGAGCTCCTCCTGCGCTCTATCAGTGACCCTTTCTTGGATGTGAGTTTCTGATTACATTCACTATCAGTCAGGTGTCCTGAAAGAACAAGAAAATGGGGGTAAGCTGATATCTGAAACCAATCTCCATTCTCTTGAGAACATAGTCTCTTTTTGGGATTCATGGCAGTGCCACAAATTTCGTGTACCCATGCATCAGAAGCAGGAGGAACTGAGGCAATTTAATTACAGCAGGCATCTCTCAATAGGTAAATGCAGATAAGTTCAAATACTTAACGGAAGCTTCCAAATTTATGATGTCTCCTGAGCAGTCATGATTCTCAGTCCCATTCATAATCTTTCCCAGCAACCCAGAAAGACACACTACTTGGTAATTTTTAAAAGGTGAAAATTTAAAGACTGTATAAAAATGTCAGGTGCCACTATATTTTCACTCTCACAAATATAAGACAGAGCTTTCTTTTTATTTATTTAGCAATATATACAAAGTAAAGCCTAATTTTTATTACATTTGGGGCCCCAGCCTTTGCCCATAAGAGCTCCGAGTGATTGTCTATGGCTTTGAGACCCTCTTTCTAAACCTTCCTTAAAAGTGAATCATTTAAAAGGACATTTGAACTTTAAATAATCTTCATTCCCATCCTCAATCCATGCTTTCCTCAATTTAGCTTCACCCACAGATTACACTTCACAGTTCCTCAGTACTAATCACTGACAAACGCAGGAGATTTGAGCTTTTTATGTAACTTGCCCTGCTTTATGCCCATATCTAAATGTATGAGTATGATTTGATAACAGCAAAGGTCAGATTCTAAAGGATATAATCATCTAAGCTCCTGGAAGCCAGAGGTGAATTAATCAACTGAATTAAATTGAAAGACAGGCTTAGAGAAAATCCCCTAGGCTCTCAAATGCACTGAGACCTACTAGAATTTGTTTTCATATGTTAATACATAAAAACCCTTGTAGTATTCAAGTATCAGCAGGGTAGTGGCTACATATTTTCAATCAATTAGCCATCTTCTCAATCAACCAATGCTATCTTATTGTTTTTATCTGATCCTTTGTTACATCTGAGTCCATCAGAAAGATTTAAAAGGAAATCACTTGAGGTAACAAATCTATGTATGTTAAACCAGTGGGTGTCTGCTCCCCAACACCTAGCCATTCACAAACCCTTAACATAAATCTGACTCTCCTGGAAAATATGTCTTGTTTATTCTGTGATTTGGCATCTCCCTGGTTCAGTTTCAGAAATATGGTCTAAAAAAAAAATCACACTTTTCAACAGTCACTTATGTGATAGTCATCAAAAGAAATCCAATACAAATCTGACCAAATCCTGATGAAGGGGGTAGTTTAATAACCATAATATTGCACATGTAATTGTAGATTAATGATACCAAAATAAATTATAAAAAAAAATCTGACCAAACCTCTAGATCTAACTACCAATTTACAAGAAATACAAAGGACACAGAAACATGCTAAAGTTTACCATAGAAATACAACCAGCAAAATTTAGAATATGAGGAATCTACAGGACAAACTACATAGTTCTTCAACAATAAATTACAAGGAAAAAATAGAGGACAAACCTATAGATTAAAAGAAATGTAAAAGACTTACGAACCCATCTCAATATGTAAACCCTATTTAGTTTCCAAGTCAAAAATGCAAACCAGTTAAAATTTATAACATTTATAAGACAACTGGATATTAGAACACTCACTGGTTATTTAGTGGTTTTGATGAATTATTGTTAATATGTTAAGTGTAATAATAATATAAATGTGGTTTAAAATGATTTATGTTTTAGAGATACATACTAAAATATTTATGGAAAAGGTGATGTATGCCTGGGATTTGCTTCGTAATAATCCAGAAGTGGGGGAGGTGGGTAGAGGTAGATAAAACTAGATTTGCCATGAGTTATAATCACTGAAACTAGGTGATGGATACATGGAGGGGCAATATACTATTCCATATACTTTTGAGTATGTTTGAAAATCTGTTTTAAAAAAAAAGGTCATGCACAGAGTATAAACCATGAATCGGAAGCCATGAGCTCACTAATCCCCAAGTGTCTAAGAGTATGGATACTGTTCTATGCATTAGGTGGTGAACTTTTCATCTCACTGTTCCCTCACAGTGACTTACTCACCATTCTTCCTTTTATGCCCTGTATTAATTTCTTCCACTGACAAAGGTACACTCTTCTATAGATTAACAGAACATTTCAAGAATGTTCTCTGCATGAAACTCGTAATAACAAACAGGCTAGCATTTCATCAGGAAACCAAGCAATGTGATAACCAGGTGTCCCTTACCCATAAACTATGCACCTTCTCTCAAAGCCTTTCACTGGGGACAAAGCATGGCATGAGAACATGACAAAGTACAAGATCACAAGGGTTCAATGGGGGCACTAAGAGAAGGACAGGGATCAAAAGCAGAGCAAGAAAAAAGCAGATTTCAGAATAAATAATCCCATCAATAATCACATTACAGTGGCCCTTACTGATATGTTGTTGTTGATGGGAATATATGCAATGGAACATCATTGTTCACTCAGAATTGTGCTGCTTTTTTTATCCCACTCAATTGCCCAAGTTCTGTGTCTTTCCCCTTTTGCATGACAAACATTTCAAATCTGCCCCAGTTTCTCTTTCTTGGAAGACCCTCTATGCAGAAACTGAATCAGGCAAGCAGGGGCCACTGTGTAAGTCCCTACCTGTGTCCCGACTGCTCTGAGACATGGAATCATTCTCCACATTATAGATGACTGTCCCCTGAGAATCAGAAGAGAAGTGACTGACCACAGACTCATGGTGGGAGTGTTTGTAGGGATAGCTCTCCGTTGAGGAATCTGTTCGAGTATCACTTGAGATGGAAGGCTCCCTCCCTGAAGGAAGGAGGAGACACATATGCAAAAGTGAGGAAAGAGAGGACAGGGACAGAGAGAAGGCAAAGAGTTGGATGGCAACAAAAGTCCATAAGGCAAGAACCTCCTAGACAGAAGGGTAAGAAGGAAATACCAGAGCCATTCTTCCCAACACCCAACTTCCAAATAACCCAGACACACAAACAATTCCTCCCACTCCTGACCCTACCTTGCTGAAGCACTCACTTTGCCTGCCACTGTGAAAAACTGTGGGGCTTTTAGAAAACCTATCAGGAAAACTGGAATAAAGGAAAAAGTTGTGAAAAGTAAGATTTACTTGGATGGAGAGTCCCAGGCCAACCTGGCATACATAATCAGCTGTTCCCCTATCCCATAATTTTCCTCCTATACTGCCAGAAATGTCACTTAAAATTTAAACTGACATTATAAGCATTTTTAATATCTCTGAGAAATTATGGGGCTGTTACTTTAGTGTGGATTAGTCCAATTAAACTACTTTCCTCTGAACACCTAGCTGAGGTAAGCACAACAGTGGAAACTGGTGTTTGATTGAAGGGAGAGGAAGAAAAGCAGGTACACATGGGGCACAGGGGTAGGAAGAATACCAGGTACCAAGCAGGAGGGACATACGAAAGGGAGGGAAAAAGATCCCAAAGAAAAGTGTCTTCGCTTTCAAAACCATACTGAGTCAGCTCTGGACCTAGAAGAGGAAAAGAACATTTCTTTTTCCTTCTTTCTAGAAATAAATCCAAAACTAGTAGGGTTTTATTTCTAATATGAACCTCTGTAGGCTAGGCTGAGACTTTAGTTACCAAGCTGCAAATTGTTTCTCCAGGAAAATATGATTTAAGTTCCAAAAAACCAAATTAGAAATGAACAACTGATTCATAAACTGAGCAATATTGCTACTGCACTTGGTATTTTAAAACAAAAATTTCTCATCCCAAACAAAAAGACTAGCTTTGTAGTAACTCATGTCATTTTTCTTGGTCTTAACGACTGACTTAAATCACTTTAAATTGTGATAGTAGTAAGCAACGACTATCATTAGAAGGTTAAATACTGAAGTTCCCTCATAAACTTAATATCTCAGTCTAAATCAACATAATTTCCTTCCCACTTTTGAACTAGCGCCAGGTGACTTAGGCAACACTTTCATGAAGGCTGAAGGAAAAAAGGCCTGGCACAACTTGGGCTTCAGCACGAGATGGCACTTGTTTCTTATCTCTGATGGATCCTCTTTCTCCAAGCTAGGTTATAGGCTAGGCTTATGATTAAGTATGAGTTTCAACTATCCAGTGATTACATTGGAGTAGGGAAGGAAGAGGTAAAGAGCTAGGCTGCTCACCTGAATCTTCACTATCATAGCATGTCTTGCTGTACAACTTGAACTCAACTTGGGGAGGCAGGTCCTGAGTGGACACCGGGGTACCCTGTGGGTCTGCATAGAGTAGCAACAAAGGCTGGTAATGCCCCTTGATGCATTTGGTCACCACATCCTTCCACTTGGGCCCAATCTGAACCAGAAACAACCAGAAGAACATGACCATTATACTTCATATCCATAACCTATCTTCCTGTTCTGTTTTTTTTTTAAGAAAACAAAAAATATGAAGGGACAAAAATTGGGTAAAGAAACAATAAAAGAGATCTTAGACATAAAAAAACGTAATGAATTGTTTTGTTAATTCTTTCCTCATTAAATCCTTTTAGAAAGCATTAAAACCCTATTAGAGATAGGTATGATGGATAAAATTACTTTTATTCTGTATAACATCAATACAATTGTGAAATATGAATTAAGTTCTCAAAAGTGAATATGCTATGTTGGTGATCAATTTCTTTTCAAAGACATCAAATTTAAGTCCTCACTTGAAGTTTGCATTTCTATAATTTTCTCCTAATTAAGATCACCTTTATGAAGCTAAAGAGCAGACAGAAACTCTCTTACAGACTGCCTCGGAATAAATGACATTCCATTTCAGAGTTCACAAATAGCAGGGCATAAAATGTCAAACTGCTTAGAATAGACATCTGAACCTCTCGACCTCAGCTTTGTGCTGGATTCAGTGCTACCATGGCAGTGGAAAAGAGTGACAGAATTGCGATGGAAACAACGATCCAATCAAATCCCCAAATTTGCCATCTCTTAAGCTTGAACCAGTCACATTCTGAGATGGTGTGTTCTTAGAGTCAGGCAACTAGCATAGTGCTTATTTCATAATAGATGTTCAGTAAATCTGTAACTGAGTTATTAGTTTAAAACACATGTATATGCTTCTTACATGTAAATCTTATTTAGTATTTTATAAGGCAGGTATTATTTTTCAAATAAAAAACCCAAAGCTCAAAGAATTTATATAAATTGCCCCAAATTAAAAGCAAAAAAGTGATGGAGAGAATCAGGGAATTTGACAGACTTTACTATTTGTGGAAGACACTGCTTAAAGTCCATGGATTGATGTAGATTATAGTCTGCAGTTTGCTTAGCTGTTAACCTTATCACAAGAGGATTCCTAACTCATGCAGATTATCTAAACTACTTCAGCCACAGACTCTATGGTTTAGACAGCACCAAGTTTCCAATATCATCACAGCTCTATTTTCCCAACACTACCCCCAAAACACATTAATCTGTGATAGGGCAGTTCAGAGATAACAGAATAATTTATAGCAGCCCTAAGACAATGTATTACCCATTGATAATTCCAAGATTTGGAATTTTGAACTTTGTGCTAATCTTATAACCTAATTTGAGGCATTAAACTGTTCTTATTCAAATCAACCAATTAACAAAATTTAAAAAAATACTTTGTCAACTATAAATACAGAACTCTGCTGAATGCCTGGTGAAGGGATTCAGAAAAAATAAAGAGGATCTATTGATCCTGTCCTTGAGGAACTTGCCATCTATCGATGAAGACAAGACTGATAATCTCATATATTCAATAAATACACAGACATCAAAATTATGAAAATGAAACACTGCAGACAAATAATTGTCCTTAGTTCTTTGTCGCAGTCACCAAACATTTCAGGAAGGGCTTGGATATTCCTACCTCCTTGACATGAGCATCATCAAAATACATCCATTTGCGGATCTTTGTTTGGAAAAAGAATGTAGAATAATGTTTGCCGTAGTAACAGATCATTCCTACTAAGTACAGTTCAGACTGCTTGGCCCGGTCATCTGTCACTCTAAAAAACAGCTGTGGGGAAAGAACAGTTACATACTCAGCCCTCTCACATAATTTCTCAGCAGACTCTTATCATTTCCTACCCTTCAGTCTAAAATTTTTTGATAGTCCACAGTAATTATCAGAAATGAGCCTAAAAAGACAAATGTAGGAAAAGCAAGACAGATAGCGGCCAATAAACTAGTAGGGTTATAATGTTTCTTCATCTCTTCCAATAATGTTTTCTTGCTGGGGTCTATTATAAGAAGAGTCAGGAAAGTTGAAAACACAGAACAAAAATAAAATACTCTCAAGTTTCAAAATTTAATTAGCAGCTGGTACCACAAACATAAATTTCCTCTGAGACCCTAAGTGGGGGTTAAGAAAATCCTTAGGAGGAGCAATACAGCCATGCTCACTACCAGCATTTCAATTCCTAAATGTCCAGCACTGTCCTACATGCCAAGAGATACACAAGGAATTTTGAAGAAGTGGATTCTTGCCTTGAGGAACTTACTTGGTTAAGAAAACAATCATAAAAATAAAAAACTATAGCAGAACAGAATACGTAGGCTACAGAAATTTAGAAAAAAACTTATTGTGTGTAGCCTACTCATGTCAGAGATTCCTTGGGAAAGAGACTTAAAATAAGACCCAAGTTTCTCTGCAGTGGCTTAATGACAGTAAAAAGCAACAAAATGGGATCTCCTTAGTCCCTGGTCCCTGAGAGAAATGAGTAGAAAGGAAAGCACAGAGTTTCTGGTTCTTTCTTGAACTGAAGGAAAACCCTGGCTGTACCTACACTAGGGTATGGAGCTGATAAGGTAAAGACCCCAGGTTTTAGGTGATTTTTCTTGTCTATTTCCCTGAATAGGTACACAGAAAACTACTAAGCCACTAAGTTCTCTTCCAAGCTACTTAATTACCTTCTCAACAGACTCAGGTCATCAAGTTTTACCTCCTACACCTCCCACAGCAGCTCTAGTCAGGATTGTTCACTTCTTTGACCTTACCACCATCTGTAGTTGAATACACCTCCCTACTCTGTACTGGTATAAACTAACAGTAAACAGAGCACACAATAACTCTATAAATTGCTTGATTTTTATCAATAGCTAAGCTCTGTCCATCCTATCTTTCAAGGCCAAGGTCATCCCCATCTCTTCTAAAAAGCCTTTACTACCATGTATATACATGCAGGGTTTGGACACCAGTATATATTTGTCCAAAACCCTATAATATTTGTCATCTATGGTATACCTTTGTGTTCAGTGTTCACTGCCTTTGCGTAATATTGAAGTCTTAGCAGACACAAAGAATTCCAAATTAGAGATAAAGGTAACTAAAACTCACATCACCCAGCTTAAGGCAGGTGCCCAGGCTGTGAATGACATCTTCTGCCAAGTCTGAGTGGTCCGAGTCCCATACCAGCCCAATTGTGATAATCTGTGGAGCATTCATTAATACACGGCGAATCCGAATCCTCTCTCCACAGTTGCTCTGAAATACATACATAAAGCTAGTTTGACAGGTTTCCCAGTGGCTCTGCCTCAATTCCACTAATCCCAGAGTTCCTCTTCTCACTCCAAACCCTACCCTGGTTTAACTCACCGGACAGTTCCGCAGATCCCCCATGGTACTGGCATTCTGCAGCAGCTCACCAAACATGCTTGGTGAAGGTTTTTCTCGTCTTTCCAGCATACAAATAGCCTGATTGCTTCAGGATGGGGAACAGAATGGTATGACAGTGGGAGATGTAGAGAGTTACAGTTAAATAAAACCAATCATTCATGCAAACTCCTAACTTACATGTCTGACCTTTTTCTCTGCCCACTATGCCAAAGCCCCTTGTCCTGAGGAGCCTCGGTGTCCCACAAACACGGGGAGTGCCTCTGCCTGTCCCCAAATCCAAAGCTCATAGAAGCCCCATTTCTCCTCCCACTTTGCTGACCAGAACTGAACCTAAGATGAGGGGAGGGATGGGAGAGGAAAGGAGAACAAAGGTTATTTTTAAATTACTATCCTGAGTTCCCACAACATAGCATAAACTCAGCACTAAGGATATAAGCTGTTTGATGCCTTCAGTTAAAATCCCATCAACTGGACAGTGACTGCAATGGGGTATATGATGGGGACTTGATAATGGGGGGAGTCAAGTAACCATAATGTTGCTCATGTAATTGTACATTAATGATACCGAAATTGAAAAAAGAAAAGGAAAGAAAAAAAAATCCCAGCAACTGAAGAAGGGCCAAAGGGTACAAACAGAGAACTCTTTAAAGACTCACCAAAGGGAAGTGGTGGAGATGTAATGCACCATCTGGATGAAAGGCAATGGATCAGAAGTGGCACCACAGCTAGTACATACACACTGGGCCGGGGAGAAAAAAGCAAAACCAAGCAGTCATAGTTATTAACTGTTCTTGCACCCATTTGATACCCCATATCTCAGAATAAAGTGTTCTTGAAGAAAATAAGACAAAAAAATGATGAGGCTAGATATAAGGTTCACCTGCTCAAACAACGTCATTGCAAATTTCTGGTGGGAGATGCAGTGTTGGGCAGTACATATATCCTCTTTGGTTTCATCAGCAATGTGGAAATGAATTCTCATCAGGAGGTTTTCCTAATAGGGGAAGAACAAAGCAATATATCAACAATACTTAACAAACAAATGTACAAATTGGTAGGTAGTTTACTCAGAGAAACAGCAATTCTCCTGCAAGGTACGAATACCTCTGATTTTTTTTTAACTGTTTAATTTGAAATAATTATAAACTCAGAGGAAGTTTCCAAAAATTCTACAGGAGGTCCATGTACCCATTATCCACTTTCCTCCACAGGTAACATCTTACATAGCTATAGTACAATATCCAAAACAGGAAATGGATGTCAATATAATCCAGAGATTATTCAGATTTTAGCAGTTTTGCACACACTTATTTATGTTTATTTGTAGCTCTATGCAATTGTATCACATGTATAGAGTCATGTAATCCTACCACAACCAAGATATAAAACTTTTCTATCACCACAAGTCTCCCTCTTACTATCCCTTTACACCCTTACCTTCCCAGTTCTAACCCTAAACCCTAGTGACCACTAATCTGTTCTCCTACCTCTCTAATTTTAGTTCAAGAATGTTGTACATGGGATCATATAGTATATAACTTTCTGACAGTATGCTTTTCACTCACCATAACTTCCTTATAGACCCATTCAAGTTGATGCATAAATCAATAGCTCATTCCTTTTTATTGTTGCATAGTACTCCATGGTATGGAGGTACTAAAGTTTGTTTCACCACCTACCCATTAAAGGAATTCAAGTTGTTTCCAGTTTTTGGCTATTATGAATAAAGCTTCTATAACTATTCATGTACAGGTTTTTGTATGAACACAAGTTCTCATTTCTCTGGGGTATGGGTCCAGGAATGCAGCTGCTGAATCATATAGCAGTTCCAAGTTTAGTTTTTTAAGAAACTGACCAAGTTCTTTCCTGAGTAGCTAAATCATTTTAAATGCCTCCCACCAATATATAAGTGATCCAGGTTCTTAGGAATACCTCCGATTTTGGCCTACATTTTACCCTGTAATAGGACATGTTTCACTTTCAGATTTTTTTAATAGATGCATAGAGAGACTTTTTTGAAGGTTAATGGGTAGAAACCAGAGTTGAAAAGAGGGTCTTCTACTGAAAATCACTGGAAGTAATGTAGCTATATAATCACATTTCTACTAGGGACTCAGTTAATTCTTTGTTTAATTATCTATAGGAAATCGGTAATCAAAAAACCACCCAAGAACAAAACCCCCAGACCAGATGGATTCACCTCTGAATTCTACCAGACATATAGAGAAGAAATAACACCCATTCTCCTTAAAGTTTTCCAAAAAATAGAAGAGGAGGGAATACTTCCAAACTCATTCTATAAAGCCAGCATCACTCTAATACCAAAACCGGGCAAAGACCTCACCAAAAAAGAAAATTACAGACCAATATCCCTGATGAACGTAGATGCAAAAATACTCAACAAAATATTAGCAAACCGAATTCAAAAATACATCAAGAGGATCATACACCATGATCAAGTGGGATTCATCCCAGGGATGCAAGGATGGTACAACATTCGAAAAGCCATCAACATCATCCACCACATCAACAAAAAGAAGAACAAAAACCACATGATCATCTCCATAGATGCTGAAAAAGCATTTGACAAAATTCAGCATCCATTCATGATTAAAACTCTCAACAAAATGGGTATAGATGGCAAGTACCTCAACATCATAAAGGCCATACATGACAAACCCACAGCTAACCTCATACTTAACAGCAAGAAGCTGAAAGCTTTTCATCTAAGATCGGGAACAAGACAGGGATGCCCACTCTCTCCACTGTTATTCAACACAGTACTGGAGGTCCTAGCCACGGCAATCAGACAAAACAAAGAAATAGAACGCATCCAGATGGGTAAAGAAGAAGTCAAATCGTCATTATTTGCAGATGACATGATATTGTACATAAAAAACCCTTAAGACTCCACTCCAAACTACTAGAACTAATATCTGAATTCAGCAAAGTTGCAGGATACAACATTAACACACAGAAATCTGTTGCTTACCTATACACTAACGATGAACTAACAGAAAGAGAAATCAGAAAAACAATTCCATTCACAATTGCATCAAAAAGAATAAAATACCTAGGAATAAACCTAACGAAGGAAGTGAAAGACCTGTACTCTAAAAACTACAAGACGCTCCTAAGAGAAATTAAAGAGGACACTAACAAATGGAAATTCATCCCATGCTCTTGGCTAGGAAGAATAAATATTGTCAAAATGGCTATACTACCTAAAGCAATCTACAGATTCAATGCAATCCCTATCAAAATACCAACAGCTTTCTTCAATGAACTGGAACAAATAATATTAAAATTCATATAACACCCTAAATAGCCAAAGCAATCCTGAGAAGGAGGAATTAAACAGGGGGAATTACACTCCCTGACTTCAAGCTCTACTACAAAGCCACAGTAATCAAGACAATTTGGGTTTGGCACAAAAACAGACCCACAGACCAGTGGAACAGAATAGAAAATCAAAACATTAACCCAAAAATATACAGTCAATTAATATATGATAAAGGAGCCTTGGATATACAATGGGGAGATGAAGGCCTCTTCAGCAGCTGGTGTTGGAAAAACTGGACAGCTACATGTAAGAGAATGAAACTGGACTACTGTCTAGCCCCATACACAAAGGTAAACTCAAGGTGGATCAAAGACCTGAATGTAAGTCACGAAACCATAAAACTCTTAGAAAAAAACATAGGCAAAAATCTCTTGGACATAAACATGAGCAACTTCTTCATGAACATATCTCCCCAGGCAAGGGAAACAAAAGCAAAAATGAAGAAGTGGGACTATGTCAAGCTGAAAAGCTTCTGTACAGCAAAGGACACCATCAGTAGAACAAAAAGACATCCTACAGTATGGGAGAATATATTCATAAATGACGTATCTGATAAGGGGTTGACATCCAAAATATATAAAGAACTCACGCACCTCAACAAACAAAAAGCAAATAATCCAATTAAGAAATGGGCAGAGGACATGAATAGACACTTCTCCAAAGAAGAAATTCAGATGGCCAACAGGCACATGAAAAGATGCTCCACATCACTAATCATCAGAGAAATGCAGATTAAAACCACAATGAGATATCACCTCACACCAGTGAGGATGGCCAACATCCAAAACACAAACAACAACAAATGTTGGTGAGGATGTGGAGAAAAGAGAACCCTCCTACACTGCTGGTGGGAATGCAAATTAGTTCAACCATTGTGGAAAGCAGTATGGAGGTTCCTCAAAAAACTCAAAATAGAAATACCATTTGACCCAGGAATTCCACTCCTAGGAATTTACCCTAAGAATGCAGTAGCCCAGTTTGAAAAAGACAGATGCACCCCTATGTTTATCGCAGCACTATTTACAATAGCCAAGAAATGGAAGCAACCTAAGTGTCCATCAGTAGATGAATGGATAAAGAAGATGTGGTACATATACACAATGGAATATTATTCAGCCATAAGAAGAAAACAAATCCTACCATTTGCAACAACATGGATGGAGCTAGAGGGTATTATGCTCAGCGAAATAAGCCAAGCCGAAAAAGACAAATATCAAATGATTTCACTCATATGTGGAGTATAAGAACAAAGAAAAAAACTGAAGGAACAAAACAGCAGCAGAGTCATAGAACCCAAGAACGGACTAATAGTTACCAGAGGGAAAGGGACTGGGGAAGATGGGTGGGAAGGGAGGGACAAGGGGGAAAAAGGGACATTATGATTAGCAGATGTAATGTTGGGGGGGCACGGGGAGGGCTGTACAACTCAGAGAAGACAAGTAGTGATTCTATAGTATCTCACTATGCTGATGGACAGTGACTGTAATGGGGTTGGTGGGGGGGACCTGATGAAGGGGGTAGGTTAATAACCATAATATTGCACATGTAATTGTAGATTAATGATACCAAAATAAAATTTTAAAAATAATAAAAGAAAAAGAAAACAAAAAGCCTACAAACACATGGGGGCTAAATAATATGATTCTAAATTTAAAAAAAATTATAAGAATGCAGGAGTTTTCAAACTGTGGTCTTTAGACAAGCAACATCAGCATTAGCGCCACCTGGGAACTTGCTGGCATTAGGTATTCTCATGACACACTCTAGACCCATTAAATCAGAAACAAGGGGAGGGGCCACAGCAAGTTGTACTTTAATGAGCCTTGTCTCCTTTGAGACGAAAGCCACTATTTAATGCAACAGCAAGCACAAAACTTACCCAAAGCCTGAAGGAAAAAGAATAAACCCACTAGGCAATGTATACTGCATTAGTGGAGACACCCTAGAGCTTTGAGAAACTAGGGAAATTCCTAGTTCTAACCATAAAGACCAGGGGCTCAGTAAATACCAGTAAAGTAGTCAGTCCCTGACAGATATCATCAATAGCTTCACACCATATCAAAGAAGGCTAGAGGCCAACACTTACAAAGCACTCTGCAGCATCATCCATAATTCCCAGCTGGAAACGCTGTTCATCCTGGAAAGTCTTTGCCAGGGCACTGCGGAGAGTGTCAGATGGAAGCACTTTCTCACTACTACACTGAAACTGGTTAAAGATGCCCTGTAGGGAAGAGGTTAGACAAGAGAAAAAATACCACGCTGTTATTAAACTTCTGCATATCAGTCTGTCAAGCTCGCATCTCCATGCTTGTAGCTATGGAAGCAAACGTACTTCCCATGAGTTGATATGCTTGCAGTTAGTAATAAAAAGGTAAGAAATCAAGCAGGAGTCAGAATGAAGAGGATGATCTGTGCCAGTAAGAATCCTTACTCTTCCATCTGAGTGTAATACCATCAAGGAAATTATTTCTAGGAGAGACCCCTGTCAGGAGTTAATGTAATGCAGTTACTTCATTCCTCTGATAGACATAGGGATAAATGGTCGACAATAAATAAGGATAAATTATATATAAATGATTGGTAAATTAATCTCTGAGGGATCATCCCATGAAACTTAGCCCCTTTCTTTTAATTTAAAATCATCCAAAATACAAATATGATATACACATATGTGTCTAATGCCCAGAAATAAACATTCTATCATGTTTACTTCCAATCTACAGATAAAGCTAAAGTCCCATTTAAGACCACCCGCTCTCTATCAGCCACTATCATGAGTTTGTTGCATAATGTTGTTTTCAAATCTTTTACATATGTTCATCCCTAATAATACATAGTATATTTTGTGTGTGTGTGTATTTTTTATGTAAAAAATATCACACTGAATTTTACTGGTTTAAAAATTCAGCATTGTTTTTGAGATTATCCATAACAAGAGATATATACACACATATACATACACACACCTAGTTCACCACTTTTCCCTGCTGTATAGTATTTTATTGGATGCCTATACAACATCTTTTTATTTATTTCTTTATTGACAGACATTTTGGTAGTCTCCAATTTTTTTCTATTGTAAAGATACTCTGCGAACTTATACTCCTACCAGTGCATGAATATAAATAAATTTCCCTATATCCTTGTCAGCAATTAATACAGTCAGACTAGCTAATTTTAGTCTAAGTGCATTTAGTTTTTCTAGGTCTTTTGTGAGTACTACCTGTGGTAAATATCTTCTTCCAGTTACTTTGGTGTAATGAGGCGTATCTATCTTCTTCACCTTTACCTACATCTGAAACAAAGATGAGTTTGATATGCAGAAAATGGAAACAAAGAGTGGCAACAAATGGCACCTGGTTTGATGAGTCCTTCTCAAGTGGTATTGGACCTTCCACACAGACACTGGAATGTGCTCCTTGACATCCCATGGCCCAAATCCTCACTAATCCACAAAGATAAACAACTCACTCATAACAAGTTACATATCAACACACAAAAGAATGTTACTCATTTGAAATTCTTATTAGTAATCTCTTCATATTAAAAAAGATCCCAGGATTGTTTCTTAGACTTGTTATAATGAGCCCACAAATGTGACCATTTTATCAACCTAAGAAATAGTGATCTAAAAAGGGGCAAAATAATTTACAATCATAATATAAGTTGCTCATGGGGATGGTAGTACAGCATGGAGAATATAGTCAGTGATTCTGTAACATCTTTCTATGTTGACAGATAGTAGCCACACTAGAAGGGGTGAGGATTTAATAATATGGTAACTGCTGAACCACAGTGTTGTACATCTGAAACCAATATAAGACTGTCTATCAACAATACTTTAATAAAAAAAGAAAGAAACAGTGATCTAATAACAGGAGGCACAACTATCCAAAAGATAAGAAAACACAAATGTTGGCGAGAATATGGAGAGAAGGGAACAACACTCCTACACTGTTGGTAGGAATGTAAACTGGTGCAGCCATGGTGGAAAGCAGTATGGAAGTTTCTCAGAAAAACTAAAAATAGAATTACCATACGACCCAGTAATTTCACTTCTAGGAATTTATCCAAAGAAAACAAAATCCCTGATTCAAAAAGATATATATGCGCCCCTATGTTTATCAGTGCATTATTTACAATAGCTATGGAGGAACCTAAGTGGAATATAATTATATACCAAGTTATGGAAGCAACGTAAGTGTCCATCAATAGAGGAATGGATAAAGATGTGGTACATATACGCATTGGAATATTATCCAGCTATTAAAAAAATCCTGCCATTTGCAACAACATGGATGGACCTAGAGGATATTATGCTAAGTGACCTAAGCCAGGCACAGAAAGACAAACACCATATGATATCACTTTTTTTTAAATAATTTATTTTGGTTTCATTAATCTACAATTACATGTGCAATATTATGGTTATTAAACGACCCCCTTCATCAGGTCACCCCAACCAACCCCATTACAGTCACTGTCCATCAGCGTAGTGAGATGCTATAGAATCACTACTTGTCTTCTCTAAGTTGTACAGCCCTCCCCATGCCACCCCCAACATTACATGTGCTAATCATAATGCCCCTTTTTCCCTCTTATCCTTCCCTTCCCACCCATCTTCCCCAGTCCCTTTCCCTTTGGTAACTATTAAACCGTTCTTGGGTTCTGTGACTCTGCTGCTGTTTGGTTCCTTCAGTTTTTTTCTTTATTCTTCTACTCCACATATGAGTGAAACCATTTGATACTTGTCTTTTTTGGCTTGGCTTATTTCACCGAGCATAATACCCTCTAGCTCCATCCACGTTGTTGCAAATGGTAGGATTTGTTTTCTTCTTATGGCTGAATAATATTCCATTGTGTATATGTACCACACCTTCTTTATCCATTCATCTACTGATGGACACTTAGGTTGCTTCCATTTCTTCGCTATTGTAAATAGTGCTGCGATAAACATAGGGGTGCATCTGTCTTTTTCAAACTGGGCTACTGCATTCTTAGGGTAAATTCCTAGGAGTGGGATTCCTGAGTCAAATGGTATTTCTATTTTGAGTTTTTTGAGGAACCTCCATACTGCTTTCCACAATGGTTGAACTAATTCGCATTCCCACCAGCAGAGTAGGAGGGTTCCCTTTTCTCCACATCCTTGCCAACATCTGTTGTTGTTTGTGTTTTGGATGTTGGCCATCCTCACTGGTGTGAGGTGATATCTCATTGTGGTTTTAATCTGCATTTCTCTGATGATTAGCGATGTGGAGCATCTTTTCATGTGCCTGTTGGCCATCTGAATTTCTTCTTTGGAGAAGTGTCTATTCATGTCCTCTGCCCATTTCTTAATTGGATTATTTGCTTTTTGTTTGTTGAGGTGTGTGAGTTCTTTATATATTTTGGATGTCAACCCCTTATCGGATACGTCATTTATGAATGTATTCTCCCATACTGTAGGATGTCTTTTTGTTCTACTGATGGTGTCCTTTGCTGTACAGAAGCTTTTCAGCTTGATATAGTCCCACTTGTTCATTTTTGCTTTTGTTTCCCTTGCCCAGGGAGATATGTTCATGAAGAAGTTGCTCATGTTTAAGTCCAAGAGATTTTTGCCTATGTTTTTTTCTAAGAGTTTTATGGTTTCATGACTTACATTCAGGTCTTTGATCCACCTTGAGTTTACCTTTGTGTATGGGGCTAGACAGTAGTCCAGTTTCATTCTCTTACATGTAGCTGTCCAGTTTTTCCAACACCAGCTGCTGAAGAGGCTCTCATCTCCCCATTGTATATCCAAGGCTCCTTTATCAAATATTAATTGACTGTATATGTTTGGGTTAATGTTTGGATGTTCTATTCTGTTCCACTGGTCTGCGGGTCTGTTTTTGTGCCAAACCCAAATTGTCTTGATTACTGTGGCTTTGTAGTAGAGCTTGAAATCAGGGAGTGTAATTCCCCCTGTTTAATTCCTCCTTCTCAGGATTGCTTTGGCTATTCGGGGTCTTTTGTGGTTCCATATGAATTTTAGAATTATTTGTTCCAGTTCATTGAAGAAAGCTGTTGGTAGTTTGATAGGGATTGCATTGAATCTGTAGATTGCTTTAGGTAGTATAGCCATTTTGACAATATTTATTCTTCCTAGCCAAGAGCATGGGATGCATTTCCATTTGTTAGTGTCCTCCTTAATTTCTCTTAGGAGTGTCTTGTAGTTTTCAGAGTACAGGTCTTTCACTTCCTTCGTTAGGTTTATTCCTAGGTATTTTATTCTTTTTGATGCAATTGTGAATGGAATTGTTTTTCTGATTTCTCTTTCTGTTAGTTCATCATTAGTGTATAGGAAAGCAACAGATTTCTGTGTGTTAATTTTGTATCCTGCAACTTTGCTGAATTCAGATATTAGTTCTAGTAGTTTGGAGTGGAGTCTTAAGGGTTTTTTATGTACAATATCATGTCATCTGCAAATAGTGACAATTTGACTTCTTCTTTACCAATCTGGATGCCTTGTATGTCTTTGTTTTGTCTGATTGCCGTGGCTAGGACCTCCAGTACTGTGTTGAATAACAGTGGAGAGAGTGGGCATCCCTGTCTTGTTCCCGATCTTAGATGAAAAGCTTTCAGCTTCTTGCTGTTAAGTATGATGTTAGCTGTGGGTTTGTCATATATGCCCTTTATGATGTTGAGGTACTTGCCATCTATACCCATTTTGTTGAGAGTTTTAATCATGAATGGATGCTGAATTTTGTCAAATCCTTTTTCAGCATCTATGGAGATGATCATGTGGTTTTTGTTCTTTTTGTTGATGTGGTGGATGATGTTGATGGATTTTCGAATGCTGTACCATCCTTGCATCCCTGGGATGAATCCCACTTGATCTCAGTGTATGATCCTCTTGATGTATTTTTGAATTCGGTTTGCTAATATTTTGTGGTGTATTTTTGCATCTACGTTCATCAGGGATATTGGTCTGTAATTTTCTTTTTTGGTGAGGTCTTGGGCCGGTTTTGGTATTAGAGTGATGCTGGGTTCATAGAATGAGTTTGGAAGTATTCCCTCCTCTTCTATTTTTAGGAAAACTTTAAGGAGTATGGGTGTTATTTCTTCTCTATATATCTGGTAGAATTCAGAGGTGAATCCATCAGGCCCGGGGGTTTTGTTCTTGGGTAGTTTTTTGATTACCGCTTCAATTTAGTTGCTGGTGATTGGTCTGTTTAGTTTTTCTGTTTCTTGCTTGGTCAGTCTTGGGAGGTTATATTTTTCTAAGAAGTTGTCCATTTCTTCTAGGTTTTCCAGCTTGTTAGCATATAGAGTCTCATAATATTCTCTTATAATTCTTTGTATTTCTGTGGGGTCTGCCGTTATTTTCCCTTTCTCATTTCTGATCCTGTTTATGTGTGTAGATTCTCTTTTTCTCTTAATGAGTCTGGCTAGGGGTTTATCTATTTTGTTTATTTTTTCAAAGAACCAGCTCTTGGTTTCATTGATTTTTCTATTGTTTTATTCTTCTCAATTTTATTTATTTCTTCTCTAATCTTTATTATGTCCCTCCTTCTGGTGATTTTGGGCCTCATTTGTTCTTCTTTTTCCAGTTCCAGTAATTGTGTCTTTAGACTATTCATTTGGGAATGTTCTTCCTTCTTTAAATAGGCCTGGATTGCAATGTACTTTCCTCTTAGAACTGCCTTTGCTGAGTCCCACAGAAGTTGTGGCTTTGTGTTGTTGTTGTCATTAGTCTCCACATATTCTTTGATTTCTGTTTTGATTTGATCGTTAACCCACTGATTAATTAGGAGAATGTTGTTAAGCCTCCATGTATTTGTGAGCCTTTTTGGTTTCTTTCTAAAATTTATTTCTAGTTTTATACCTTTGCGATCTGAGAAGTTGGTTGGTAGGATTTCAATATTTTTGAATTTACTGAGGTTCTTTTTGTGGCCTAGAATGTGGTCTATTCTGGAAAATGTTCCATGTGCACTTGAGAAGAATGTGTATCCTGCTGCTTTTGGGTGTAGAGTTCTGTAGATGTCTGTTACGTCCATCTGTTCTAGTGTGTTGCTCAGTGCCTCTGTGTCTTTATTTATTTTCTGTCTGGTTAATCTGTCCTTAGGAGTGAGTGGTGTGTTGAAGTCTCCTAAAATGAATGCATTGCTGTCTATTTCCTCCTTTAATTCTGTTAGTATTTGTTTCACATATGCTGGCGCTCCTGTGTTGGGTGTATATATATTTATAATGGTTATATCTTCTTGTTGGACTGACCCCTTTATCATTATGTAATGTCCTTCTTTATCTCTTGCTAGTTTCTTCGTTTTGAAGTCTGTTTTGTCTGATACAAGTACTGCAACACCTGCTTTTTTCTCCTTGTTGTTTGCATGAAATATCTTTTTCCATCCCTTCACTTTTAGTCTGTGTATATCTTTGGGTTTGAGGTGAGTCTCTTGTAAGCAGCATATAGATGGGTCTTGCTTTTTTATCCATTCTGTTACTCTGTGTCTTTTGATTGGTGCATTCAGTCCATTTACATTTAGGGTGATTATTGATAGATATGTACTTATTGCCATTGCTGGCTTTAGATTCGTGGTTACCAAAGATTCAAGGGTTGCTTCTTTACTATCTGACAATCTAACTTAACTTTTCTTGTTATGTTATTGTAAACACCGTATGATGTTTCTTTATTTTTTCCCTTCTTATTCTTCCTCCTCCATTCTTTCTATACTAGGTGTTTTATTCTTTGCCTTTAGTTAGTATTTGGATGGTCTGCTTTCTTTGCTATGATTTTATTTTCTCTGGTGACATCTTTTTAGCCTTAGGGGTGCTTCCCTCTAGAGCAGTCCGTTTAAGATATCCTGTAGTGGTGGTTTATGAGCGGCAAACTCTCTCAACTTTCGTTTGTGTGGAAATTGTTTAATTCCTCCATCATATTTAAATGATAATCGTGCTGGATACAATATTTTTGGTTCAAAGCCCTTCTGTTTCATTACGTTAAATATATCATGCCATTCTCTTCTGGCCTGTAAGGTTTCTGTTGAGAAGTCTGACGATAGTCTGATGGATTTTCCTTTGTAGGTGATCTTTTTTCTCTCTCTAGCTGCCTTTAATACTCTGTCTTTATCTTTGATCTTTGCCATCTTAATTATTATGTGTCTTGGTGTTGTCTTCCTTGGGTTCCTTGTGTTGGGAGATCGGTGGGCTTCTTTGGACTGCGAGACTGTTTCCTTCCCCGGCGTCGGAAAGTTTTCAGCTATTATTTCTTCAAAGACACTTTCTATCCCTTTTTCTCTCTCTTCTTCCTCTGGTACTCCTATAATGCAAATATTGTTCCATTTGGATTGGTCACACAGTTCTCTTAATATTCTTTCATTCCTAGAGATCCTTTTATCTCTCTCTGCATCAGCTTCTCTGTATTCCTGTTCTCTGATTTCTATTCCATTAACAGTCTCTCGCATCTCATCCATTCTGCTGTTAAGCCCGTCGATCGCTTGTCTGATTTCTGCATTGTCTTTCCTCACTTCCCTCACTTCCTCCCTCAGCTCTTGCACATTTCTCTGTAGATCCATCAGCATGGTTATGACTTTTGTTCTGAATTCTTTTTCAGGAAGACGGTGCATTTCCATCCCTTCAGGCTCCCTCTCTAGGGTTGTCTGGTTGATCTTAGTCTGGCCCATATTCCTCTGTCTTTTCATGGCTATAGAAGTGGTCACTGCTAGTTGCCATGTATGTCAGCTGGGCTCTTTAAGACTTTAAAAGGAAAAAGAGAAAAAAAAAGAGAGAAAGAAAGAAAAGAAAAAAGAAAGAGAAGAAAAAAACCGCCCACCAGGAGTAGATTCTGTGGGGATGCTGTAGGTGGCACTGTTGCTCCACTATTCTGCAGCTGCAGCCACGCCGCTCCGCAGGGCCCTTTTAGCTCCACCTCGCAGGGTACCATGTCCTCTTAGGTGTAGCTGCACGCTGTGCGCTTTCCTGTGTATTCTGGTCTCTTTTAGGAATAGTTGTATTTGCTGTATTTTTATAGATATGTATAGTTTTGCGAGAAGATTTCTGCCACCCTGCTCACGCCACCATCTTCCCGGAAGTCCCCTGATATCACTTTTTTATGGAATATAAAAACAAAACAAAACAAAGCGAACAAAATAGCAGTAGACTCATAGACACTGAGAAGTGACTGGTGGTTATCATGGGGGAGGACTTGAGGTGTGTTGGTGAGTGGGATAAAGGGGCACAAAAATTCTCAATTTTAAGTTGGTCATTGGGATAGTAGCACAGAATGGAGAATACAGCCAATGATTCTGTAACATCTTCCTTTGTTGACAGATAGTAACTGCAGTGGTAGGGGTGAAGATTTAATAATATGATCAAATGATGAACTACTGTGTTGTACACTTGAAACCAATATAGGATTGTATATCAACAATGCTTCAATAAAAAAAAAAAAGAACGCCAAAGGAGACTCACCTAAAAGAGAAAAAAGAATAGGAGACCCCATTAACTTGAAATGGTCAATTTTTGTCCTCATCTTACTTGACCTATCAGCAGCTCAGTCATTCATTCCCTTCAGGTTTTTATCCAAATTATTACCTTCTCAACATAATATTTCCTGATCACCCTATTTAAAATTGTAAGCTCCACCCCCACTGCCCCCAAACCTCCCACCCATACCTGTTTTATTTTTCCCTGTAGCACTTATTTTATCTGTCATACCATGTGTTTACTTGTTTTCTGACTGCACTCCCTAAAATATAAGTATTTTTTGTATAATTTTGAATAAAAAATTTTGTCCTTTAATTCCCTGCTCCCTTCTCCTCTTAGCACCTAGAAGAGTACTGGCATTTAGAGGGCAACAAATAACTAGTTTTAATGAATGAATTAATCATGTGACATAGGTAGATCTTATTAAGGGAAGACATTATGAAATCCCCCCTTTTTTAAAGCAGATAAGCAATCACCTTGAAAAGTTGAAAACTTTTTTTTAAGGTAATCTAACTGGTTAAAGCAAAATCAGACTAAACCATATCTGCTGATTTTAAGTCAGAACTGTTTTCCTCATTCTACTCTCCAACTAGCATCAAGCCCCCCTCACACACATTGAACATCTATCCCTTCAGCAACTCAAGAACAATTTTATTGTGTAACATGCTATTTTTTCCCTATAAAGGATTCCATATGATGTGGAGGAGGTTGTACTAGCAATACATATTTAGTATTGTTTAATAAGCTAGGAGTTGGGGGGAAATCTATTATAATTACTCAGTTATTTTAATATTTTAATTTTATCTTAATAATACATAATTTTATTATTCTAATTATAATAACCTAGGATTAACCTAGAAATTTTTCCCGTCTATTATAAGATCAGGTAAAGGCATGGCAGAGCCTTCCATAATTTGTTGCTGACAGTAGCATGTCTATCAGTGACCTCTTAAACAAGACCAAAAGGAAAGGTCTATATCCATAGTTAAACACTCTCAGAGGACAACTGGCTATCTGCCAGTGACATATGAGACTTTGAAATGGAGGAATATGGAGAAACAAAGAGAAAGGAAGGTTTGAAAAGAATCAGTGACTGCTTCTACAAATAATGATGGTCTGACCAGTTGATTTGCTGAAAGAAAGTAACCTCAGTTTGGCAAAACTTAGTGACCACTATCATATCCCAACTTGCTGCTCTTCCTAAATTTTGATGGTAAGAAATTACTGCTGACAAAGAAAGGCTCTATCTCTAGAGCAAAGGATGGATGAGATAAGATCCTTTGTTCAGAGTCTAAAACTGGTTCAGAAACAAACCAATGGGAAATTAATTCCAGGAAAGTTAATATATTTGTAAACTACAGCCCCTTTTAGTCTTTCTTAATCAGGTTTCCTCAAGAATTTTAAGCCCTACATTACGATTAACACACATAATGTAGGCGGGGCACGGGGAAGGCAGTATAGCACAGAGAAGACAAGTAGTGACTCTATTGCATCTTACTACACTGATGGACAGTGACTGCAATGGGTGTGGGGGGGGACTTTATAATATGGGTGGATGTAGTAAGCACAATGTTGCTCATGTGAAACCTTCGTAAGATTGTATATCAATGATACCTTAATAATAAACAAACAAAAATAAAAATAAAGAAATTTAAGCCCTAATACTCTAAGACATCAACAGTTCCTAATGAATTAACTTCTCTCCTATGCATAGCTCTAGTTATGTGAACCATCCTAGAGAGGATTAAGTAAACAGTCATTCAAATCACTTTCTGTGTTCAGTGGTTCAGATGACCCTGTTTGAGAAAGGATAGGGCTCCACTGAGAGATGGCATTGAGTAATAGTTAAGAGCATGGATTCTGGAATCAGACTATCTGGATTCAAAATCCCAGCCCTGTTAACTTACCATCCCTATGACCTTACAGAAGTTACCTAACTTCTCAAAGCTTCCGTTTTCTTTGTTAGAAGAGGATTGTATTGTAAAACCCTGACAGCTATTCTTTTTTTCTTTCTCTCTCTCCCTCTCTCCCTCCCCTCTTAACCTTGCTGTGTGGTCCCAGGTGCGCTGTGCAATTTCCAGGTCTTGCAAGTAATAACTCCTTTTTTCCCCATGGTTTCCTGATGGCTGTTGTTGAAGGATGTCTTTCAATCATAGTAAGAACCACAATGGTCAGTCCACTCATAATACTGGTTTGGAAAGGAGAGATGTCTGTGGGAAGCTCATGGAGCCCAGGTGAGGACCCCCAGGCATTTTCTAGCATTATTACTTAAAGGCTGAGCCCAGCACAAAATGAGATTTAGTAATAGCTTTTACTTCTAAGGATTACTGAAGGATTAAATAAGTTATCTGTATCTTTATCTGTCTATATCTTAGATAATGCTTGGCAGTATGATGAGTACTATCTAAGCGTGAGTTAGCTATTATTATTATTATTATTCTACTTGGGAGTCATTTTAGCTTACTAAGGGGCCTCTCTGCCACTGACCTATGCTGAAGAAGGGCCTCAGGTCAGAATGCTTCTACCTTGAGCTACCTCTTCCGTCTCTGAGATCTGGGTAGGAGACTAAAATCTTCTCTATTCTGTTACTCCTATTCAAGAAAGGAACAATTCAAGAAAGGCAAATTTCCTATGACTTAGATAAAACCAGGGTTTCAGCACAAAAAGGGAAAGACCTAACATTTGAGCTCTGCCTGCACACACAGTGGATATGCAACAACAGATCTGGTTCTTGTGTTCAGTATCATCAACCTCTTTTCTCACCTCTTAATTTCAGGCAGATTTCTCTATACACATTGAATATGTGAATGCATTCAGATTGCCTGCATCTTCTTTATCTTATTTTAATTATGGTTACCGGTCTTGCTCTCCTATTGTTATGAAGCAGCAAGTGTATCAGGGATGAAGAGGCCTGAGTCCACCCAGCATGCATTTGTAGAGCTGGAGCTCTGGAAGAAGCTGTAGCACAAAGCCCCTCTGTTAGGGCAGCACACTAACCCCTGTGTGTCCCTCTCACATGAGCACAGGGCTGGAATGGGCCTCCTCCTGTTCTCTTTTTCACCCTCCTCCCACCTTTCCCAGAGGGAGATCCTGTTCACACCAAAGAAAGCCAAGAACATTTAGTTCAGCAGTAAGAACAGGTGGTAGCACCAATAAGGAACAAAAACTGGTATTCTTCCAATTGCCGAGTTCTATGGCAGGGAGAGAAAAACAGCAGGAAAAAACAAAACTCAGGAATCATTTTTCCCTGTGGGGTCCCTGATGGTTTTATTTCAGTAAACAGAGAAAACCCACCACTGAGGTTTCTCTTTGTTCTTCTTCACAGGATGAAACCAAAATGGTCCTCTCCTTCTCAGGAAAAGGTAAATTATTTTCTGTCTGTTAACTATTTTTTTGGAAGCAGTGCAAAAGCAACAAGACTTTAATGACTAAAAGCAGGTGCTTCCCCACTCATCTCTCTTGGATCAAATAACAAACACTTCTACCCGCATGAGCACATAATTATTTGGATTAGTAAAAACCATGTAAATAAAATAAAAGTACTATACAGACAGTAAGTCTTTGTGCTTTGGCATCTACAAATGCAGCTGTTGCTTAAGTTTTTTTTTTCCTTAAAACACAGACTTTTGTCTGCAGGCAGTGAACAGCTGTTTATTTCTCTCAGTATTTCCTAACCTTGCATCTAAAGTAAATCTTAAGTAGAGACGGGATCAAGGAGAAGAGCTATCACTAAATTTGATGCTTTATGGGCCTGAGGTCTTTAGAAAATCAGGAGTCCTATTCATCCCTGAGAGGTGTCCAGCAATACCTTCTGCAAAGGCATGACATGCTTTATGCAGTGCTACTAAGTCAGTCCTTCGGGTTTCTCTTCTTGATCTGGACTTCTCAAATCGCTCAGCATTTTGGCTCTCATAATCACTCCTTTTCTCCACACCTCCTGGAAATCATGGACCTAAACAAATCATAAACTTAAATGTGGCCAGTTGAGCCTGTTTGTAAACACAACCCCCTCAAAGAAGGATGAAGGAGTTACTATATCTTGAGAGTCACTGACTACTGGAAAAACGAACTTTCACTGGTTTTGTGTGTTCAAAAGAATGTTTATGTTCTCTTTCAAGAGAGGGAAGAATATGTAAATGTTTACCATTTTGACCCCCAAAACAGTAACATTTAATTTTTAACATTTTATGCAGAAAATTTCAAACATACAAAGGTAGACAAAATAATAAACTCCCATATACCTATCATCTATCTTCAACACTTATCAGCCTATGGCCAATCTCAGTTCATATGTGCCACCCAGCCACATACCCACTCCCATATCATTTTGAAGCAAATACCAGACATTCATCCGTAAATATTTCAGGATATGCCTCTAACAAACAAGAAATCTTTTTTTAAAACATGACCATAGATAAGGGGCTGACATCCAAAGTATATAAAGAACTCATTCACCTCAACACCCAAAAAACAAATAACCCTATTAAAAAATAGGCAGAGTACCTGAACAGACATTTCACCAAGGAAGAAATACAGATGGCCAACAGGCACATGAAAAGATGCTCCACATCGCTAATCATCAGAGAAATGCAAAGTAAAACCACAATTTGAGATATCACCTCACACCAGTTAGAATGACCACTATCCAAAAGACAAGAAATAACAAATGCCGGTGAGAGTGTGGAGAAATAGGAACCCTCCTACACTGTTGGTGGGACTGCAAATTGGTATAACTGCTGTGGAAAGCAGTATGGAGGTTCCTCAAAAAACTAAAACAGAAATACTATTTGACCAAGTAATTCCACTCCTAGGAAATTACCCAAAGAAAACAAGATCCCTCATTTGAAAAGATATATGCACCCCTATGTTTATAACCGCACTATTTGCAATAGCCAAGATATCGAAGCAACCTGTGTTCACCAATAAATGAATGGATAAAGAAAATGTGGTACATACCCACAATGGAATATTATTCAGCCATAAAAAGAAAAGAAATCCTGCCATTTGCAACAATATGGGTGGTCTAGAGGGTATTAAGCTCAGTGAAAAATGCCAGGCGGAGAAAGACAAATACCATATGATTTCACTTATTTGTGGAATATAAAAACAAAGCAAAACAGAAGGAACAAAACAGCATTAGACTCACAGGCACTGAAAAGTGACTAGTGGTTACCAAGGGGAAGGGAAGTAGGTGGGGGTGGGAAAAGGGGGAGGGGGACTGTTGAACCACTGTGATGTATATTTGGTAAAAAAACAATAAACAAATAAATAACCATAATATCATTACCAGACTCAGAAAAAGGTGATTAACAATTCCTTAGTATCATCAAATATATGGTCAGCTTAACAGAAAATCCTGTTCCAACTTTGGGGGAGGCTATTATCTCCCTTGGAATTTGTTAACCTTTTATCTAAAAATGACTGCCTTTTGGACTTCTTGATTAGAGAATTATTTGCATATCCTATATCAGTCCCTTTAAATGAAATTTGGTTATCAATGTAATTTCTCCTTGAGTTTAGGGCTTTATTTGCACTTAGTTCATAACCGAGTATTTTGGACTTGCAGTAGTGAAGTTAAAGACCATCATAAGCCACCTATCACACTCATTCCTGCTACCTATGCAAAACAGACAGACCCCCACATACACGCAGACAAAGACAGAGAGAAACACCAAGAATTCAAGACACTGGACAGAGACAGAGAGCCGAGACAAGCAAAATTCACCAAGGGATGTATTACTTTTGGTGGGAAATCATAAACTAATTTTGAGATTTTACAAAATATAATAGTGAGTTTGCAAATTTTGCCAATACAAAAAATGTAGGACCTTATAAATCACCAACAGTATTCAAGTCAAATTTTGAGACTCAATACCATAACCACTTAACCCATGGGGGAAATGGAAAGGGGGACAATTCTGGACATGCACAAATATTTTGAGATTGTATAAGTTTCAGGTTCTGCCATAAACTCTGGAAAGAATCACAAAGATCTACTGTGTTTTTCCTTGCAGTCTTACCCCTCAATTTGAATATCAGGTAAATTTATGAACTCCAAAATTCAAAAGTATAAAAAACAGCTTTATACTGTCCAAGTCATGTCAATGGCTAAATTAGTTAAGAATATTTAGGTACAGCCTAATAGGACTTTAATACTAAGAAAGGTTAATCAAATGACCACACAGATATTATATCCCATAGGTAAGCAAAACAAGGAAGTTCAACTCAAGTAGATGATACCTGCTTTAGACATAGGGACATACCTTCATTATGTGAAGAATGTTTATTACTAGTTAAAAATTTCCAGGGAACATACTAGAAATTTAATTCCCTAGTTAAAACAGACCAGGATAATGGTCCTACTCTTCTCTGATATTGGCCATGACTACAGGACAATGAAGAAACTTCCATTCCTCTAATCTACAAAAGAAAAGAGGTGATTGATAATGAACAATGAGCCATTTCTTATATTATTTTTTTTTATTATTTCTTATATTATTATTTTTACTCCCTGTGCTTATGCTTAGTACCTAATAGAGGACCAACTATAATGGTACACACTCAAAAAATACTAAGGGACTTATTCTCTGAACAATCAAACATCCCCCCAATTAACAGGTGGGCTATCAGCCGAACACAAACTTTCCTGTCCCTTTGGAACAGTCTTACTGCTGCTCTACATATACAGACTTAAATTCCAGGACACCTTATATACTAAAACCTATTTCCTTCCCAACTAACCCCCACCACCACCAACATATCCCAGCTTTTATGCCTATACTAGTATTCTTAAAAGAAAAATCACTAAGTGAGAATATCTGTTGAATTTAATCAATCAATGCAGCATTATTCTCTGCCTACAACAAAAAACACTCTGTCCTACATCCTGGCACTGCAAAGCCTCTAGTACAATCCCTGGAAGGAGAACAAAATCTTTGTGGCATACTAAGTACAGAGGACGGATTTCCTCCCCTGGACAGAGATAAATAAATAAGCCAACACCAAAGTCAAGTCATACCCTGGGGGCTGGGGGTATAAGAGCAGATTCAACATGAATAAATAAGAGCTCTGGGCTATAGGCATAACAAGTTTAGGTCAGGAAAATTCTTTGAGTAGCACTAGATGTGAATAGATTTTGAGTTTTAGAAGGCACAGGGTAATTATCACACAAATCTATTTGTTAAGTCAGAGTTGAAAGGCATTGTGGTTCAAAGTAAGCAGAAAGACACTGACACAAATTATTTTAATGAAAGTCATTAATAATTTGCATCCAAGATTTCAAGGCTGAAATTACTATAGGGACTTAGTATCAAGCAACACACACACACACAGTTTGCAAAACCAACAGAAATAGATTATTGTAAACATTGTGTATGAACCACCATAAGCAATTATATGCACTGGATACAACATATACTATGGTACCTAGTGAAGATCACAAGGCACAGGGATATTGATAAATGTTCACAGAACAGAAGAAAAAAACAAAACTATTAAACAAAGACATGAGCCAAAAAAGTATGTTCACATAAGACCAACAGTAAATGCATTTTAAGTGTTGGTGCAAGTTAAAGTAAACAACTGGGGAAGGAGCAGGGATATGCATCTGTCAGCCAGACTTGGAAGGGCAAGTCCTTCATCCAAATATCATATTAAGGGAAAGCTGGCTAGCTTCTGATTCATCTAGGAACATGTTTGTGTTTCTTTTGGTCCTTAATATTAGGTTCTAGAGCTAAACATCTATGCTCCAACACAAAAAATTCTAACTTTATAAAACTGCCAAGTTATTACACAGTACTTCAAATCCAGGAATTTTATAGCTTCCTGTTTTGAGAAACATCTATGAAATAAGAATTTTAGGCATCAAGTTTAGCATTAAAGAATGCAAACAGGTCATGAAGTACCAGCAAAAAGGAATTCTTATTACTCTCACCAAACATTCCTCTAATTTTTAAATAGGAGACAGAGAAAAAAATGGCATTTAAATATACATATAGAATCATATCCAGTTAACATCCAAAATATATAAAGAACTTACATGCCTCTCTATAACATCCTTCTACGCTGATGGACAGTGACTGCAATTGCGTATGTGGTGGGGACTTGATAATAGGGGGAGTCTAGTAACCATAATGTTGCTCATGTAATTGTATATTAATAATAGCAAAATTAAAAAATTAAAAAAAAAGAACTTACATGCCTCAACACCCAAAAAGCAAATAACCTGATTAAAAAATGGGCAGAGGATATGAAGAGACAGTTCTCCAAAGCAGAAATTCAGATGGCCAACAGACACATGAAAAGATGCTCCACATCACTAATCATCAGGGAAATGCAAATTAAAACCACAATGAGATATCACCTCACGCCAGTAAGGATGGCCAGCATCCAAAAGACTAAGAACAACAAATGCTGGCGAGTATGCGGAGAAAGGGGAACCCTCCTACACTGCTGATGGGAATGTAAGCTAGTTCAACCATTGTGGAAAGCAATATAGAGGTTCCTCAAAAAACTACAAATACAAATACCATTTGACCCAGGAATCCCACTCCTTGGAATTTACCCAAAGAATACAACTTCTCATTCAAAAAGACATATGCACCCCTATGTTTATTGCAGCACTTTTTACAATAGCCAAGACATGGAAGCAACCTAAGTGTCCATCAGTAGATGAATGGATAAAGAAGAGGTGGTACATATACACAATGGAATACTATTCAGCCGTAAGTAACAAATCCTACCATTTGCAACAATATGGATGGAGCTGGAGGATATTATGCTCAGTGAAATAAGCCAGGTGGGGAAAGACAAGTGCCAAATGATTTCCCTCTTTTGTGGAGTATAACAACGAAGCAAAACTGAAGGAACAAAATAGCAGCAGACTCAGAGACTCCAAGAAGGAACTAGTGGTTACCAAAGGGGAGGGGTGTGGGAGGACAGGTGGGGAGGGTGGGAGAAGGGGAGTGAGGGGTATTATGTTTAGTACACATGGTGTGGATTGTCACAGGGAAAACAGTGTAGCACAGAGAAGGCAAATAGTGAATCTGTCATCTTACTACACTGATGGACGGTGACTGCATTGGGGTATGGGTGGGGACTTGATAATATGGGTAAATGTAGTAACCACATTGTTTTTTCAGGTAAAACCTTCATAAGAGTGTGTATCAATAATACCTTAATAAAAAAATAAAAAAGAATCACATTCACACTGGAATACCACAAAGTTAATAGGTAACTGCAGGATCCTAGATAAATGCTCTGCTGACAGACTCTTTCACTCTTCCTTCAGCAGATCTTTCCTACCATCAAGTGCCAACCCTCCCGCCCACAGCCACACACACACCCTTACTAAATGAAGTATGAAGGCCTAAGTTAGTAGACCTACTAAAATAAAGCATGAGGTCAAAAGTCACAACATGAAAATCTCTGTTAAATAGGACACAAGTGAGAGAGAGCATTAAAAGACAAAAGAAAAAGAAAAAGGACTTAACTAAAATCCAAGAACTACTAAAAGAATATATGAACCCAGAAAAGGTAAGTATTTTTATTATGCTCCAGGCACTGTCAGGAACACCAAGAGGGAAGAAAAGCTAAGCCACCTTCCCAAAGCTCATTCAGCCATGCTAACCACTGTTAAGTCAAACAACAATGGATCTAGATAGAGATAGTATTTTTTAAATTTCATGAAGATAAATTTCTGAATTGGAGTTCTGAAAGGTGGATGTGGTTTGGTTTAAGATGGATGTGTTGTGTTTTTTATTGTTTGTTATTGTTTTAGGTGTCAAAGTGAATGACATCTGCAATGTCTAAATGGTAGGCTTGACAAGTGCACTATCTGCTACCATAGCTGAAATGAAGAGTGCCTGGGGAAGGAAAGAAAGGGAAAAGAAAGTGTGAAATTAGTTTTTCTGATGTTTATAATCATACATTTTTAAGTGATTTAAGACACAATTGGGATTCACTTCAAGGTTATATGGGGATAACTTCAAAGTAATACTTAAGGATATTTTTAGATTAGAAAAAATGAAATAGGAACATACTAGAGAAAGAGAGAGGCAATTTAGGATCTGAAAAAAAAGTACTCTTTTTATTTAAATAGTGGGCAAAAAGACTTACTACTAGAAATATCACAGACCAGAGAGGAGACATAAAGAGAAATGAAAATCTCTGTGGTGGAATTCAGGCACCTTTCAGCTTTCCTCTTTACACTTTAGTACTTTTCTCAATTTATAATAAAAATCATCATTCAAGTAAAGAACAAACATAACATTTATATACAGGCAAAGAATAATAAATAAATTATTGGTTATTCCAGTGCCCACCATCCAATTTTAAATATGGAAAAATTAACAGTGAGTTTGGGACTCCCCAAATGACTACATTTTCCCCCTCCATCTCCAAGAGGAAACCATTATCCTGAATTTTGTGAAAATCATTTCCTCTTTCTCTACAGTTTTATCACATGTATATATCCCTAAAACATATTTAGTTTGCCTGTTTTTTATTTGTAACTAAATGGAGTCATAATTTATGTAGTATTCTGTGACTTGCTTTTTTCATTCATTGTAATATTTTTGTGAATAATCCAAGTTGATATATGTAGCTACAGGTTATTCATTTTTCACTACTATGTAGTATTTATTTTACTCTGGGAATAAAGCATAATTTTAAAATCAATTCTACTATAGTTGGAATAGGTTGTTTCCATTTTCTATAACCACGAAAAATACTACTTTGAACATTCTTGAATATATCTCCTGGTATGTATGTGCAAAGAAGCTTTCTACCATGTATATCTAAGAATGGAATTACTAAATGGTAGGGTAAATGCTAGGTCAATTTTACTTAACAAATAATGACAAACTTTTCCTAAATAGTGGGATCAATTTATATTCCAACCAGCAATGTATATTAAGTTCTCATTATCCCACCTTTTAGGCAACAATTTTATCCAATTTTTAAATTTCTATTAATCTGAAGAGCATGGTTTAATTTACATTTCTTAGATTACTAAAAAGGGTAAGCATCTTTCATATGCTTAAGGTCTTTTGGGCTTCCTATTCTGAGAAATGCCTATTTATGTCTTGTACCCATTTTCCTGCTGTCTCAATTATCTTTATTCTTTATAGTTCTCTGAAGTTCTATGCTGGATAGCAATCCTTTGTTGGTCATAAATATGTAACAGATAGTTTCTCCCAGTTTTTAGTCTTGTGCCTTTACTCTATTGGAGTCTTCTGATGAACAGAATTTCTTGAATTTTCTGTAGTAAAATGTATCAATTTTTTTAACTTTGCATTTTTCATGTCTTTAATAAATCCTATCTATTGCTGAGGTCATAATATTCTCTATTTTCTTCTAAAACTTAAAAAATTTTGTTTTTCACAGCTTAGTTCTAATACATCTGAAATTCTTACTTTTGGTATACATAATATGAGAAAGGGATCTAATTTTTTTTTTTTACTATATGGGTAGCAAATCACCTATGTATCATTTATTGAAAAGTCCGCCTTCTCCTTTCATTCACAGGGCAAGTAACAAGTTTCCACATCTGTTTCTGAACTCTTTATTTTGTTCTATAGTTTATTAGTCATACTGTGTTGATACCACATTGTCTTAATTACTACAGTTTTATAAGTCTTGATACCTAACAAAGTATGATAGCCAGCAGTACTGTTTTGCCAAATATTTCTTGTTCTTCCCTCTGCCATGGATTTTGATGGGATCAGACTTTCTGCCCCCCCATGTGATTCGCTGGAGCCATATGATTAACTCTGTTCAATGAAGTGACCTGCTGAGCATTTAATTCCCTATGCAAAACCCTCCAGAGCTCTTTTTCCCTCTGGCTTAGCACCTAGTCATATTCAACTTGTTGTAGGTTTGGCACCCAAGTTCCTGAGTGACTATAATCAGTAGGATTTTCCTACTAACCTGCAGTGGACAAGTAATGTGAATGAGAAATTAATCTTTTGTATATTTATCACTGAGATTTTAGTTTATAACCACAAAATAATTTAGCCTACTCTGACTGATACCCAAGGCAAGGCACTCATTTTGTTATTATTCTTCAAATGTCCTATTCTTCCCTGTTTGTCATAGGTATTTCAGAATTGAATTTTCTCAACTTCCAGGAAAATCCTGCTGGTCAGAGTATACAGTAGTACCACAACATGGAAAACATGGAAATACTGGAAAAGAGTAGGCATTATCTAAAAAAGTTGAAGATATGCATATTCTATGTTCCAAGACTTTCATTCCTTGACATATATGCAAAAGAAATATGTACACGTGTGTAGGTAAATATAAAAGAATGTTCTCGGCACTACTTTTCAGAAAAATAAAACACTGGAAATAATCCAAATGACTACCAGCAGTAGAATGGATAAACAAACAGTGGTTTATTTACATGATGAAATACTATATAATAATGAAAAGGAATGAATTCAACCTGCACACATGATGATCTTATAAACATTGCTGATCTAAAGAAGATACATACACACAAATACAGAATCATTCCATTTAAAATAAAGTTTCAAAAACAGAAAGTTAAACAGGTACAAACTTCCAATTATAAAATAAATAAGTCACAGGGATGAAAGGTACAGCATGGGGCATATAGTCAATAATATTCTAATAACTGTACTGTGACAGATGGTAACTATACTTTCTGAGTGAGCATTTTATAATGCATATAAATTTGAATCACTATGTTATATACCTGAAACTACTATAATGTCAACTATACTTAAATAAACACAAAAATCCTTATATACATTAAAAATAAATACATACATACATACTTTGACCTCACACACACACACAAATCAGGTAATATTTTTAATTAGGTTGTTTAAGAATGGATACATAGGCAGTAAAACTGTCAGGTAAAATAGGGAAGTGGTTACCACAAACATTAGGAAAATGGCTACCCCTGAGAGAAAGAAGGAGATGTGATTGAGAAAGAAGGGAGGAAGAATGTCAACGGTAGGGCAGTATTCTATTTGGACTGGCAGTATCTCTAAAGAGATGTTATAAGTCTATTCACTTTATGATTACTCATTCTACTGGATCTCTGTGGGGGTTTTACATCAATGTCTTACAACTTTTTTATTAGATTTATTCATATATATTTTATATACTTTGTTGCTATTATAAGAGCTCTTTTTAAACTGCATTTTCTGTTAGTTGCTAGTATGTAAAATGTAATTAAATGTTGTACCTTGATCTTACACACAACTTGCTAAATTCTCTTACTGATTCTACTGATTTATCAGTTGATTCTTTTGGATTTTTTTTTTAATAGCCTATCATATCATCTGCAAATAATGACAACTTTGTTGCTTCCTTTTCAACATCTATCTTTCTTTTGTTTTCTTGTCTTGACTAAAACCAAGTATTATGCCTTGGTTTTTTGTTTTAGGAACATGAAGTGGACTTCCCTTGGCCTTGTGACCAAAGGACAATTATATTTCTTGTTCATTTAAAATTAGATACTTAATGTCAATGTACTTTTCAGAAATTCAGGCCAAATGCTCTTGTGAATAGCCTTCTGTCTGAATGGGCATAGTCAGAAACATTACAACTTGTACAAGATTTGGTTTTATTAAAATTTCCTATTTTTTAATAAAAAATTTTTCATATTAAAATTATTCAATTAACCAAGAATTTACATTCTGTATTTTTCTAAAAGTTACAACAGTTCCAATGGGTAGGAAAAACATGTTCGTGACCTTAGCAGCAAAGGGTTCAGAAGACTCAGTTATCTCTTTCTAAAGATACCTTCCCTTCATGAACTTAAAACTCCAAAGTAATACTGGTCAAAAAATTGTTTTGAGAGATATCACCTCACACCAGTTAGGATGGCCGCCATCCAAAAGACAAACAACAACAAATGTTGGCGAGGATGTAGAGAAAGGGGAACCTTCCTACACTTCTGGTGGGAATGTAAATTAGTTCAACCATTGTGGAAAGCAGTATGGAGGTTCCTCAAAAAACTCAAAATAGAAATACCATTTGACCCAGGAATCCCACTCCTAGGAATTTACCCTAAGAATGCGGCAGCCCATTCTTGAAAAAGACATATGCACCCCTATGTTTATTGCAGCACTATTTACAATAGCCAAGAAATGGAAGCAACCTAAGTGTCCATCAGTAGATGAATGGATAAAGAAGATGTGGTATATATATACAATGGAATATTATTCAGCCATAAGAAGAAAACAAATCCTACCGTTTGCAACAACATGGATGGAGTTAGAGGGTATTATGCTCACTGAAATAAGCCAGGCGGAAAAAGACAAGTATCAAATGATTTCACTCATCTGTGGAGTGTAAGAACAAAGCAAAAACTGAAGGACCAAAACAGCAGCAGACTCACAGAACCCAAGAATGGACTAACAGTTACCAAAGGGAAAGTAACTGGGGAAGATGGGTGGGAAGGGAGGGATAAGGGGGAAAAAGGGCTATTACGATTAACACACATAATGTAGCGGGGGCGGGGGGGGCATATGGGGAAGGCAGTATAACACAGAGAAGACAAGTAGTGATTCTATAGCATCTTACTATGCTGATGGACAGTGACTGTAATGGGGTATGTGGTGGGGACTTGATAATAGGGGGAGTCTAGTAACCATAATATTGTTTATGTAATTGTACATTAATAATAGCAAAATAAAAAAATTGTTTTGATTCAGTTGTTGCAAAAAAACAATATAATTGGGAAATTCTTCTGGATTTTTTGTCACAATTCCTATTCTAAGATGTAAAAGCAGGAAAATTAAAATTTAATGATCACATCCAAGCATCTGTGTGGCAAACCAAGAATTCAAACTTCATGAGACCAAAAAATGACTCTAGGTGCTTACTCAGAACTCACAGACTCATCCAACCACAAATAACCCACTGTATACAGGGGCCGAGAAAACAGAGAAGCTACACTTTGGAAAAAAAAGTGATGTAGAATGGCCCCTTTACACACCATAGTTCTTCCTCTTTAGCAGCATACCTAAAATCTTTGAGTCAGAAATCTCTCACCTTAAGCTATTTTCTTTGTTTCTAAATGAAGTCTTATTTTATTAAGAAATGAAAAAGTTGGATCAGATCATGGGGTAGAGAACTGGTATAAAGAATGTATTAGATGTGGTAATGGAAAACATTAGGGAATGGAGAAATGGGAAAATTTTAGTACTGGCTTTTCTCAATTAGAAGTTTGTCACAGATAATAGTTGATTCCATTAAAAACACTTGGTTATTTATTCTTTCAAAATGAAAATTTAGAATTAGCTTTTCACATATATACTCAACATCTAAGCACATCTGAATAGCATCCTATCACATTAAATAGAGCTATATGGGCAAAACGGTTCAGAAAAACAGACTACTGAAGCCAAGTAGTAATTCGTTAAAGCAACTAAAAGTAATCATACTCACCCTTTGCACTAAACCACGGACAGATAATTCAGTAAGAAATTCTTTAGCATCACCTGATTAACCAAACCAACTCAGTATTGATTATTTGACAACCTAATGATAATGAGAAGAAACAAATTTGAAGTACTTACCTTGAGAGCACAAAAGATGCAGGAATCTCCCATGCACTTGTGAGTTGTAAGCTGCCTAAAGCTACGCCGGAAGATGTCCAAGTGCCATAAAACCTGATAACGAATAAAATATACTTTATTACTTTATAAAAAGCCACCATTTAATTTTAAATTCAAGTGTTCAAACAAACATATGGTTGCAGAAGATTATTTTATTTCCAAGAGAAAAGCTCCTCTAGTATAGAAGGATAAAACAAATGTCAAAAAGGAGAGGTATCTAACAAGAGAGATACATGACCAAATTGTGGAAAATACATTAATTTGAACATAAAGAAAGGTTACACAGAGAAAATATGGTATACCATACATCAAATGTGATCCTGAAGAGGAAATATACGGGTTGAAAGCTATAGAGTAAGGATTTATTTTAATGGTCCACAAAGAAAAGCAAGAATACAATAAAACTTATTTAGAAACTTGAATTGTAGTGTGAAATTTTGTCTTTGTTAGATTTCTCTATTTTTGGACCTTTCTGAGAGAGGTGTGACCTCCTTAAGTCAACAGAATGTTTAAAAAATAATGGTGATATCAATAGTAATAAGTCACATTCATAGTCTGTAACCTAGATATGATGTGATGAGAACAACACTTTACTTATGGTCTTCCTCTCAAAAACCCATAACCCCAGTCTAATCATGAGAAAAAGTTCAGACAAATTCCAATAGTGGGACATCCTACAAAATACTTGACTAATAAAATTGTCAAGATCTTCGAAAACAAGGAAATTTTGAGAAACAGTCACAGCGAAGAGTTGCCTAAGGAGACAAGACAAGTAAATGCAAATATGGTATCCTGGATGGGATCCTGGAGCAGAAAAGGACACTAAGCAAAAACAAAGGATATCTGAATAAACTACGGACTTTAGTTAAAAAAGAAATATATCAATGATACTTGAATTTTAAAAAATGGTGTAACACATAGCATAAAGCCTTAAGAAGTTGTGCTTGCCTGGAAAACATTTAAATGGTATCATATATGAAAAAGAACTACAAATCTGAAGTCCCAGATCACAGTATACCTCTGCAATTTCTTCTTACATACATGTCTCAAAGTATGTATTTCAAAAGTTCTTGGAAACATACTATGCTCACAAAGAAGTAACACCTTTTTAAATAAATATAATGGTCCAACACATTGGTGGCAAACACAGCTTTCATATAAAAAGTTAAATATTAGCTCACAGAATCAATTATTTTCGATTTGTGTCATGATAATAATAGGCACTCCAAAACCATCAATGACTTAGTCTGTAAGTATAGTTAGAGGAAATACATATGAGCATGTGTATATGGATGTAGAGTATATGTGCCATATGGTGCCAGAATTTAGAATAGAAAGTGACAATATAGATAGAACATATAAAAGAATTAAAAAACAGAGGACTATAGCCAGAAAGGAGGTAAACACACACACACACCTACATCAACACTCTATTTTGTCTACTTCTAAATTACAAAAGTATAGTTTATGCAAAGTCACTAAAGACCTAGCATGCATCTTCTGGGGAAAAAAAACCAAAACCCTAACCAAACCCACCTAACTGCATGAAATTTGTGGAGTAATTAGGGAAGGTACTTAAGCTCTTTCTGTAGGCTTGGCAGCACAGGATTTTTTAAGAGAGAGTATGAAACTTTCATAACATCAACAAGTTTGACAAGATTCTTATACTATGAAGGAAGAAACTGAAACACTATTACCTGTGCAAGGTCACAAGGTTAGTCTACAGAAGTGCTAAAACTGAATCCAGGTCTCCTAATTTCTAACTCCAGTGCTTTTTATACCAAATACATTGTTTTGTCTCTTCTTCTCTCATAGCAACTTATTTTCTCACTAGATGAGATATGAAACTAATATTTTACCTAAGCATAATTATCTTGGGTGGGAAATTTCACTTACTTTTACTCTGAAAGCAGAAAAGAGGAGAAAGTAATTACTTGAAAGTAATCCCAAGGCAGATAAACCGAATGGTCTATGGCCCTAATGAAGCTGAGCAGACACACAGGAAGTTTTGAGATTCTTAGATTGCTAGGTGGCAACCAACACCAAAAGGGAAAATCTATAATAGATAATCACCTTAGTGGAATTTACTTTCCACTAGCTCTGTTCAAACACATCTGACCAGACACCAATGATGAACCACTATAGGAGACTTCAGAGGAAGGAGATAAAGAAATGGACAAAGATTGGACTCCATTCAGTGTGTGTGTATGCTAAGAGCCTGAATAATAAGAGACAGGAATAATATACCTGAAAGTCTTTGACTTGTGGAAAGAATTATGTTTTCTATACTAGTGGAAAACAAGTAGGATGGTAAGACACCTTGGTCTCAAAAGGAAAAAAAAAGGAATCAGTAGACACCCTACAGGAAAAAAAAAAATCACTGAACAAGTAGTAAGATCATCTAGTCCATGTACCTCTCTTTAGGCAGATAAGTAGTATTAGTTACAGTTATTATTTCTATTATCATTATTAATCCCCTTTCTTTACAAATTAGGTAACTGAGACTCAAAGAGATAAAGTGTCTTGCCTAAAATCACACAAATAAACTGAAGTAATTATCTCAGGCTACTGACCTCAGAGACTGTCAAGTATTATATTTAAAAGAGTTATCAGAAATACAGCATCAGCAACTAAAAGTCAAAGTTCACCAAAAAGAAATAAATTACCCTTACCTGCAGGGCACTGTTGAGGAAGCAGCTGTTTTGCCCTGGCTCATTGCTGAGGCCTTTGCTGGGGGCTATGGAGGTGGAGCTTCGAGGTGCAAACATTCCTTGTACACTACCACGGCCACCTGAAAAGTAATTTCTTTTCCAAGACATTATTATTCACATTTAGCCTGAAAATGTAGAGGTTTTGTATCTTTCTGGGAGGGAGTTTCTGTCTACTGAAGTCCGTAATAGAAAGAGAATCCAGAACTTAATGAATTTATGTTGAAAATTTTGAGTTTACAACCTTCCAAATATCATATATGTAGCTCAAGGAACACAGACGTCCTCTCAGATCCACATGACAGAACTGTCTTCCACTTACTCTTAGCAATGCCCAGAATTTAACATGGTGCAGGACTAACACAGAGAAATCCTTAATTATCGCTTCGTTCTATTTTTCTTGAACTGCCTCCATAAAATCGTGGTGAAGTGGCTGTAATCCTCAAATCCGTGGAATCCAGATCAGGGTAGGATGTGTTCCTTAGGCTTGTTTGTAATGCTTCTTGTGGACTGAAGTTTTTTCCATCTGGAAGAAGAGGCAGACTTATAAGCAAGAAGCCAATGCAACCCTCCTCGCCTTCTATTGCCTTGTCCCATCATCCTCTGAAGTAAACTCTCAAGCACTAAGCAACTGACACAGATTACACAAAGCTAAGAAACTTGTTTGAATTACATGGGGTTTTGTTGTTGTTCATGCTGCTGTTTTTTTAATATGCCCCAAACATCTTCTATCATTCCATCCAGAACTTCAGAAAGTCTCTTCTTTTCCTCTGTGACTAGAATAGCCAGCTGAGCCAGAGAGCTTTAACAGGAAAAAAAAAATCAAAAGCTTAATGACTCTACTGACTTTTTGTGCCAAGATTAACATTGCCTCACCTCTCACTATAAACTTGAAACCTTGGCAAACAATTCCAGAAAAAAAAAAAAACTCTAACAACAAAAAAGAGAAACAATCAAACCAAAGAGGGAAAAAAGGTGTGGAGCAGCTTTACTTTTAATGGAAAAATTCTCTGAAATTTTCTAGAGTTGATCTGGAAAAAATCAAAACTTTCCAAAATCTGGCTAACAAAAAAATTACCAAGTAAGCACATTATCAACGAGGAATTGAAACAGTTTCTTTTCAGTGTTGTGAGTAAAGAAATTTTAAAAGGTGTTTTACATGTTCATGGCTACAAAAGCCTATTTAAAGGTGGGAGGGCCAACTTATCCGTCTGAACTCTGCTCTGAGTAAAGATGTCCCATCCTAAAGAAACAGTCATGGTGAGTCAAGGTAGTATGTCTGAAACATCCAGTCCAAGAGAACTAAACCTTCTCCTGCCCTGTTTGTTTGTTTATATGTTTTATTTTTCCCAAAAGATCAGAAAGATAATTTGGGTTACAAATCACTTAATTCTCAGATTATACCTGATGTGGTCACTATCAGAGGCCATCAACTGACCAACAGTTTTCAACGAATTAAAGTGCCATTGAGGCAACAGAGAAAAATACCAAAGCAAGCACCTTCCTTGGAAGGAAATGCTCTAATCTCCAGCCTTAAGTTTTCCTATAAGGCTGCCATGTCCACATAAGGAAAAAATTAAGAATGTGAATCATTAAATTTAGTGTCTAACAGTTCCACAAGCTTCTCCCTTCTTTCCTACCATTACATGGACCACTAAAAACGCAAAACTGATGTACTATCTTAATCATTCTCTGGGAGATCACCTAGCATTAGCCACAGTGTATCCAGTAAAAAAAAAAAACAAGGCACAGGAATATTAAAGGTTACACAAGACTGTTCTCTCTCTTCTCTAAATTCCCAGACTATTTATAATCTATGTGTCACAATTAAAGTATTTGATTTACACTACAGTGTCATACTATTCTCTACTTGTTTTTATTACCTATTTATTTTATATGGTGTCAGTAATATATCCTGAATATGACTGCATAAAATGAAATACCAACTAGTGTCAGACATGTGTTAAATATTATACTTACATTTTTTATTTACTCTTCACCACAGCCCTATCATGTAGATTAAAAGTCCATTTTACAGAAGAGTAGAGTGAGGCTTAAAGATACTAACTTGTTCAAATCAAAGCTGGTATGTGGCAGAGCTAGAATTGTTTGACTATTATACTGTGATTTAATTATGTATTTTATTATACTATTCCAAAGGCTCCTACACAGTGCTAGTCATAAGGAAGTACTCAATAAATACTGCCTGGTCATTAGCATGACACAAGGTAGGATCCCATGTCTCCCACATAAACTATAAGACCCTCAATTCTGTACACACACCCTCATACACACCCTGCTCAGGCCCGCTAAGCAACTTCCAACAAGCCGTGCAGCATTCCTTCAGTTCAATTGCTGCAAAGGAATGGTAAGTACCAAGCCTCCACTTTGCTCACAGCCAGAAGGACTTGGCAGGCATGTATGGTTTCCAGTGTCCACATCAGGAGCTTACTGAAAGTCAGCCTGCCCTATGGTACACACCCCTGAGTTCAAGGAGCAAAGGGAAAAAGGCAGTAGCAGAAAAAGATTCTCAGGCTCTGAATGGCATCATTATGTAGGGTAAAGTAGTAAGTTCTACACTTGCTCTAGGTGTATCAGAAACTAGAGGTGAGAGAGAGCCAAAAAGAACAAAGCCGAGAAAGGCAGTAACAAATGGCCCAACGAAATACTGATAACAAAACATTTCACTTAAGTTGAAGGTCTAGCATCAAACAACGTAATTCTCCTCCAATGCTGTCTACCAAAGATATTAGGAGAAAGTAAATTAAGAGTTCTATTTACATGGCTCTAACAACCTATTTTAAAAAAGAAAAAGAACTTCTTAGGCAATTCTGATATATTTAGAAGTAAAAAAGCATAATGTCTACAATATGGTTCAGAAAAAAAATTTACTTATATATGAGGGTGTGTGTGTATGCCTATGTGTACATAAGGAGAGAAGGAAAGAGAAAATGGTAAAGCAAACATAGCAAAGCGTTACCAGCAGGTAAATCTGGCTGAAGGAAATATGAGAATTCTTTGTACTATTTCTTGTACCTTCTCTTTAAGTTTTAAATTTTTTTAATTAAAAAAGAATAGACATCTATAAACAAATTTTTAATTACATAAAAATTATCTTGCACTGTAAGTAGTATTAGTGATTCAAAGCAAAATCATGACTAAAATCATTAAGATGATAGACAATAATCATGACAGATGATATTGGCAATCCTAAACTAAAAAAAAAGAAAAAGAGAAAGACAAATATAAAAAAGTATATTTGATTTACACTATACTGTCATATTATTCTCTACTTGTTTTTATTACCTATTTATTTTATATGGGTCAGTCAGATATGAAGATAAAATATATAGATATGAAGATAAAATAAAATGGAACAAAGCACTAATAGTATTTCTATGAAAAGGAGAGTTCAAATACAGTATATTGTCAAGCTGTTGTAGGAGCAAGTGATATAAATCATTGTGATATTATACAAAGAAGACTAGGACTAGACTTGAAGTTAGAGGACATGTGTTCAATTACATATTTTTACTACTTTGTATAATCTCAAACTACTTAGGTTCTTGAACTTTGTCTTCTGACTCTATAAAACTGTAGCACAATACCTATTTTCACATAGTGGCTGAAGTTTAATGCAATAAGCATGATAAAGTACTAGCCAGTTTTCAAAACAAGGAATGAATAATGAGTTCACCAAATGAGCGAACTGCCGTGACTAAAAGTAGAAAAGTAAATTTTGGTTTGGGGACCTCAGATACTAGAAAGTTTTAGGACACCAGGAATAAGTCTTCCAGTTGTATAAAAAAAACAATAGGATTCACATAGGATAAGTGATCTGCCAGCACAAATCAGCTACATGCTTAGAAAAATATTTTAATTTTATAATTATTTTAAAAAGACAAACTTTAACTCTGCATTTGTAAAAAGGTTAACAGCTAAGGCTGTTGCAAGGAATAGGGTAACATTTTAGAGGGTCTACAAAGAACGACCATGTTCAACTGATCAATGATTCAAATGGAAAAACCATGAAGAGTATCTCAGTTTCTAGTGATGGAACAGTAGCCCCATTACTAGTGATTAAAGCCAAAAGTAACCCAAACATTAGGGAGTCAAACTGCACTCACTACACAGAGATACCCAATTTAACAAGGAGAGTTCCTCATATTTGTAGTTTGTTATTTTATATAGCAGTTTACCTGTAATTTACTTAAGAAACTATATTTGCACTGATGAAATCAATAAGCAATCAATTACTTGGTACACTCCACATGCAAGTAATTCCAAACCATATCCACAGTATCTTGTTGGTTATTGTGAGGATTCAAAGTAGTTAATTCAAGCAAAGTGCTAATATCAATGACTGGCATCTAGTAATTGCTACATAAATGATAGTTATTGTTATTATTACCTTTCAAATATTCTCTCTTCATGAAATTTTTTTCCTTTGAAGATAACTGCACAGATATCCTATATTCTTTAAAAAAAAAGGCAACAAAGACCACCTCCTCTGCCTACTAAATTTTTTTTTTACCTTTCACTATGAAATGTCTCTAAAATTATTTATTTACAACTACTGCCTCTCCTTGTTCATCATTAATCTCTTTAGAACATGGTACTACTTCTTCACTTCACCACAATCTTACTTCATGGAACATAACTCTCTAAAGAAATCTCCAATTTCGAAACCTATCAACTTTTTCCATAGGCCTTATTTTTCTTAACTTTTCTGCAGTACCCAACACTGGCTGTCTTGATGCTACACAATCCTGGATTTGTCGGGTGAATTAATGAGAAAATGGAGAATAAATAAGATGAAAGAATAACAACAAACACTAGTTATCCTACTGCTCTGACAGTTCATTTTCTCTCTCCTTTGATGCTTTCTTAAATATGGTTATTCCCCAAAGTTTAAACTAGACCTTCTTGCTCTTCTCTATGGTACTTCCTATGGTGCTCTCATCCCCTTCTCCACCAGAACTTCAACTATCACTTCGGGTTTGATAAATCACCCAAATCTCATGAAACCTAAAACCAAATTACCAACTTCTTGCACATCGCTTCACTTTCATAACAAGTTCAACAAGCCCAAATCTGAAGTAACCTACTTGCCCTAAAAAATAGTTCCTCCTGATCCTGATTTTTTTTTTTTTACTGATGGCATCTCCAATTGCCCAGATCCAAAACCTCTATAGCCTTTGACTCCTTCCTATCCCTCTTCTCCTTTCCTATCCCTGTCACAAAAGCTTGTCATTTCTCCCTTCAAAATCTCTTATATTGACCCTTCTTTTTCACTTCCACTGCCATCACCCTAGTTTATATCACTATTACCTCCCATTTTCTATTACAATATATATGTCTGTCTGGCCTCTGGTCACTTGTCATTTAAATTCATTTATATAATTAATTTTTTATTGAAGTATACTTAATAAACAATCTTATTGGTTTCAAGCATACAACACAGTAATTCAACAGTTACCCATATTATTAAATCCTCACCCCAACTAGTGAATTTACTATCTGTCAACACACGGAGATGTCATAGAATCATTAGATAATTAATTTTTTATTAATATTTCTCTTTAACATACCTCATTACTTATTTGTGTGCAATTTACACAAAAAGAAAATTCGAATTGTTCCTTAGCAGTAGACCAATGTTATTTACCAGCCAAATATGCTGTTGATATAATCACTCCCACTTTTTTCAGGTCCTATAAGCAAGGCAAAGATGTCTACTTTCACTCCTATTTAACATCATAGTGGAGGTCCTAGCCTGTGCAATAAATAAGGCAAGAAAAAGAAACCCTAAAAAATATAGATGGAATGGAAGAAATAAAATTGTCTTTATTCACACATGATGTTCTGCACTTAAAAATCTCAAGGAATCTACAAAAAAAAACAAAATAGAGAGCCCACATATAAACCCACACATATATGGCCAATTAATATATGATAAAGGAGCCATGGATATACAATGGGGAAATGACAGCCTCTTCAACAGCTGGTGTTGGCAAAACTGGACAGCTACATGTAAGAGAATGAAACTGGATTACTGTCTAACTCCATATACAAAAGTAAACTTGAAATGGATCAAAGACCTAAATGTAAGTTCATGAAACCATAAAACTCTTAGAAGATACAATTAGCACACATAAAGTATCGGGGGTGGGGGTGGGATAAGGGGATACGGGGAAGGCAGTATAACACAGAGAAGACAAGTAGTGATTCTATAACATCCTTCTACACTGATGGACAGTGACTGCAATGGGGGTATGTGGTGGGGACTTGATAACAGGGGGAGTCTTGTAACCATTATGTTGCTCATGTAATTGTATATTAATAATAGCAAAAAATAAAATTAAAATTAAAAAATTGCCAAAAAAAAACTCTTAGAAGAAAACATGGGAAAAACTCTCTTGAATATAAACATGAGCAACTTTTTCATGAACATATCTCCTTGGGCAAGGGAAACAAAAGCAAAAATTAACAAGGGGGACTATATCAAACTAAAAAGCTTCTGTACAGCAAAGGCCACCATCAGTAGAACAAAAAGGCATCCTACAATATGGGAGAATATATTCATAAATGACATATCCGATAAGGGGTTGACATACAAAATATATAAAGAACTCACGTGCCTCAACAACCAAAAAGCAAATAATCCTATTAAAAAATGGGCAAAGGATCTGAACAGACACTTCTCCAAAGAAGAAATTCAGATGGCCAACAGGCACATGAAAAGATGCTCCACATCGCTAATCATCAGAGAAATGCAAATTAAAACCACAGTGAGATATCACCTCACAGCAATTAGGATGGCCAACATCCAAAATACAAACAACAACAAATGCTGGCAAGGACGTGGAGAAAGGGGAACTCAACTACTCTGCGGCTGGGAATGTAAATTAGTTCAACCATTGTGGAAAGCAGTATGGAGGTTTCTCAAAAATCTAAAAACAGAAATACCATTTGACCCAGGAATTCCACTCCTAGGAATTTACCCTAAGAAAACAGGTTCCCAGATTCAAAAAGACATATGCACCCCCTGTTTATCGCAGCACTATTTACAATAGCCAAGAAATGGAAGTAACCTAAGTATCCATCAGTAGATGAATGGATAAAGAAGATGTGGCACATATACACAGTGGAATATTATTCATCCATAAGAAGAAAACCATTTGCAACAACATGGATGGAGCTAGAGGGTATTATGCTCAGTGAAATGGGCGAAGTGGAGAAAGACAAGTATCAAATGATTTCACACATCTGTGGAGTATAACAACAAAGCAAAAACTGAAGGAACAAAACAGCAGCAGACTCATAGAACCCAAGAATGGACTAACAGTTACCAAAGGGAAAGGGACTGGGGAGGGTGTGTATGAAGAGAGCGATAAGAGGATTAAAGGTCATTTATAAGAGGATTAAGGGGCATTATGATTAGCACACATAATATAGGGGGGGCACAGGGAAGGAAGTATAGCATAGAGAAGACAAGTAGTGACTCTACAGCATCCTACTATGCTGATGGACAGTGACTGTAATGGGGTATGTGGTGGGGACTTGATAATAGGGGTGAATGTAGTAACCACAATGTTGCTCATGTGAAATCTGAGCATAAGATCGTATATCAATGATACCTTAATAAAAAATTTAAAAAGTTTGGTAGAATTAAAAAAAAAACAACTGCTACCTGATAATGGCAACTAAGTAGTATAAGAAAATTTATTCAAATTTAAATTAAAACTGCTTCATAGCCTATTACCTAGTACTCCTATCTGGTTGATTTTGCCCCTGTAGCATTAGCAACCAAAGGGCTCACAGCATACTGCAGAGAATAGTCCTGGACTACAACAAACTCACCGAAAGCAGGCTACTTGGCAGCTATTTATACTCAACCTCTTTGCAGGAAATTATCATCTTTTACCCACATTTACTACTTTCAATCAAGTCCTAAAACTAGGGAGTAATCAGTCAAAGGTGGAAGGAAGAAAGCCAGCTTGTAAGAATCTTATTACTATGTTGTTCTTAACTCTGAAAAAGATATACAACCTATATTTTACTATTGTTGAATAGACTCTAAGGAACCCCAAAGAAACTTGTTCATTAATTTTTTCCAGCTTTACTGAGGTATGTTTGATTTAAATAAAATTGTCATATATTTAAAGTACACAACATGATGATCTGATATACACATATATTGTGAAAGGATTCCCATAATCAAGTAAATTAACATATACTAGAAAGGCAATAGAAAAAATCAATTAAAACTAAGAGATGGTTTTTTGAAAAGATACACAAAATTGACAAATTTACTAGACTAAGAAAAAAAAGAAGACTCACAAATAAAATCAAATGAAAGAAAAGACATTTTAAATGAGAACACAGAAATACTAAGCATCATATGACTACTATGAACAGTTATATGCCAACAAATTGGATAACCTAGAAGAAATGGATAAATTCCTAGAAATATACAACTTTCCAAGACTGAATCATGAATAGAAAATCTGAACATACTTTCTTATATTCATTTAATTTTTAATCTTCTTTATACTTAATCATCATTACTACCTAGCTCCTGGGATTTACTAAGTTAAAATAGCCTGCATTACTTTGTGGTCTCTAACATTAGGTAAGCTTCTGGGGGGCTAACATTGAGAAAGAAGCATGTCACCTTGTTACCTAGTCCCTATTTCCTTGTTGTTACTAAATTATAGTCCTGCTTTGTTCTCAATCTGAACACACTAGCTTCCTCCAGACAGGAACATTTCCATGTGTGGGGTGATGGAAAACAGTGGGTCCCAAACTTTTTTGCAGACCCCTACATCCAAAGGCAGATTTATGAAGAACTAATGAAGATTAAGCTTCACGGCACCAATCTTCCACAGGCCCTCAAGACCCAATATCTGACTTACTCTCTCAAAAACAATTTTTTCTTAAAGAGGACCCTCTGAATTACATAAGCTTCAGGCTCCATAGAATCTGAATCTTATTACAGAAACTGGGCTTTTATAGTATATGCTACTTGAGAAAATACATAATTCAAAAAGCTACTTTAAATTCAATAATACTAATAAATTTGTATTTTATTAATCAAAGCAGAATTTAATGTTATTTATTGTATAAATTTTGTTAGCACTAAATAGATCTACATTATACAGTTTGATGCACATTTGGATATTGAATTTTGGGGCTCACTGTCCAGAATCCACAGTTGGCAGGGTAGAAATAACAGGGCTAAATTTAAAAGACCATAGCTCAAAACAGCCAGCATTTAGCAGTATAGCTCTAAACACTTATGCCCTTTTAAAAAAGCATTTTATTCTTCTGTATTAACAAAATACAGAGAACCATTACTTCACAATAAGTGCACACAGAACAGCATAAAGTGCTGCCATTTTCCTCAGGCCAAAGTAATAAACCAGGCTACAGCTGCAGCCACCCTAATTATCCCCTACTGTATTCCTCACTAATAAATTCCATTTTAGCCTCTGTTTCTGAAAAACCCAAAGTAGTCATTCAAATGTTTGCTGAAATGAAACTAGCTTATCCACAGAGAGAGAGGAGGCCTGAAATGGCACTGAGCCAGGAAGAGCCTGTCACCCTAAGAGACAGGGGAGCAAATGAAGTTCAGAGATCTACAAGTTATTAGCATTGGAAATTTCATGGGACATTCATGGCAACTTCTTTGGAAACTTAAGAATGGGACATGAATACTGAGATCAATGAAGACTAGAAAGGATTTGTTCCTGAAGAGCCTGGGGGCTCTGTGATAAAACTGGGTGAAAGGTACGGGAAACTCAGTAGGTAATAAGTCTCTTAAGGGAATTCATCCCATTAATAATTAAACAGAGTTCAGTGAAGCCTCTAAGTAAACACAATTAATTCCATGTGTAGAGAACTCCATGACATTTGTGCAAATGATAGTTTCAAAGTATCTCCACAAAGATATTTACTAACTACAAAGGAAAGATAGTGTAATTTTCCATGGAGAAACTCCCTGCAGAAACCACCTTAACTAAGTAAGTGATCAGGGTCAACATCAACAGCAGTAATACATACTGACATGAATCCCTTGGTAATAATTCACTGAGGACACAACATTATTTGTGGCATTCTTATCTAAACCATATCATCTCAGTACAGTCATGAGAAAACATCAGAAAACCCAAATTGAGAGACATTTGACAAAATAACTGATCAATACTTTCCAAAAATGTCAAAGTTGTAAAAGCAAGACTGAGAAACTTTCAGAGAATGCAGGAAACTAACGAAGAAAACCACACAAAATGCAATGTGAGATTACAAATCGGATCCTGAAACAAACAAACAAAAAAACCAAAGGTGGACAAACTGGTGAGGTTCAAAAGAGGTCTTTAGTTAGTAGTATTGTTATTGTTAATATCCTGGTTCTCATCACTGTACTATGGTTATATAAGATAACATTAGAGGAAGCTGAGTGAGGGTTATATGAAAACTCTGTACTACTTTTGCAACTTTTCTCTAAGTCCAAAATTGTTACAAAATAAAAAACTTAAATTGTGCAAATAGTTTCTTGAAGGAGATGGAACCTTGGGCTCAAAGGGAATACAGGCATTTGGGGGGTTAATATCTACATGTATAAAGGTAGATGGACTAAAACAGATTCATGACATTGTCATAGCTTGTGATCCTGGTAAACTAGAGTGCAATGAAGGCTTGATGGGAAATCTCTGGGCTTCTCGTGTTTAACATCACAGTATTGCAGTGTATGGGTTAAACTTTATTAGTTCAGGAACCTGTTTATCAGATGATTTACCCAGAATGACTATTAGAAAAGTTTTTCAATCTACAAAATCAAGGGTAAGTAAATGTTAAAAATCAGGGGTCTTATTAGGGTGATGGAATTAGGAATTTTTTCCCTCTTTTCTCTATTTTCCAAATAATCTATAATTCATAAATTACCCATAATTTATAATTTCCTTACTCAAAGTAAAACTAAAATTGAGATTTAAACTCATTTTCCGTAAAAATAGAGTGAAAGGACTTTGGACTAGAGGTAACCAATCATTGAGACACCTAACGTCCTAGCAATATGAAAGCTGTTTAATAATTGGTAACTATTTTCTATTTGGAGACAGAAGGCCGGATTTGAATTTCTATTTCCTTTCATTCTATTTTCATTGCTGGTGCTTCTCACCATCTCTGGATGGACCACTGCACCACATCACTGACTCATTGCCAGGCCTCCAATCCTACATGTGACTACTAGGACGACTGCTAAAATACCATGTTATCCCCCTTTTCAAAAATCTTTAATGGCTCCCAGAGGGGGCCATTCTTTTGACTAGAGAAAAATGGTATTTCTCTAATTCACAAGGGGGGTGGGCAGGTGGAATACATAGATGGATTTTTCACAATTTCTCTCCCATAATTTTTTCTTATCCATTTATTCTACTAACAAGGCAAAAACATGACCAAATAAACCAAAGCACTCAATTGGACCTATTTTGACAGTCTTTTTTTCTTACTGACTTACATTCATGATTTTGATTTTTATGTTGCATATTTTTTATATTTACATATTCTGCCAGTAAAATTAATTACTAATTTATAAGGCTGAATTAAATAAGGCACCTGAATTAAGTTTTAGAATCATTAGACCTTACTATTATTTCCAGTTACATCTTCTACCCACTCATTCATTGATCAGACATTTCACTTGAGCACCTATTATGTGCCTCTCACTTGTCCTCCACCTCAGGTAAACTGGACTCCTTTCTGTATAATGAATATTCTCTGTATTCTACTTCCTCATTGCCTTGGCTCTAACACTGCTTCACCTGGAGTGCCTTTCCTCTCCATTTCTTGTTAAAAATCATAACTAGCCTACAAGGAACAGCTGCATCAAAAGCCTTCCCAGACCCCCTTTTTCTCTCACCTTTCCATTCTCCTTACTCCATTCTCCTCTGTTTTTTCACTACACATGGGGCTTAGATTTCAGCATTCCCATCTGCCCTTATATTAATAGTTATTTGTGTACATGGATTACATTCTGTGTTCCTTAAGGGCATGTTTTCATTCGATACAGAGGTTAAATATAATATGCATTGAATCACTGAAAGTTTAGTGGAAAGAGAAAACTTTTTGTTTGAAGAGATAAGTACCTAGAATAACCAATTCCAACAACCTGATAAATTCTGACTCTCCTTAAAGAAAAGAGCCCCCAAAATGTCCATAGCTAGCCTGAGATACTCAGATTTTTTCTAATGGAGACTATATCAATTTAATCAACATTTGCTTCTGATTCAAGCTTGAAAATAGAGATAAACATCTACAATCATAACAAAGTCTAAGGTATTTGTTGATTTATGGGCTGCTTATCACAAACTCCCAAATGAATATAGTTACTCAACTCAAACAATTTCCTGAGGGCAGGACTTTGGCAGCTTCAAATTATTACATCACATACAAGAAGAAGAACTGTAAGCTGATAAAGGACAGAAAGCCTTATTTTTCCTTTTGTTAAAACACAGAGCACTGTCATTTACAACAAATTTCTCCAAAACCAGTAGGGGAGAAAAAGATAAGACATGTTTCACTTTGTTATAACTACAAACCTTTAAGTACTAAGAAATGACAGTTGCAGCCTACTTAGCCCCTCTTTAAAAAGACCCAAAGCTGTATAGATAATTTATTGCCTTTGGGAGGCAGCACGACAGTAGAAAGAACATAGTGGTTAAAATCCAAGGGGTACCATTCCCAGAGAACACAATGTGAATTATACATCTTAGAGACCCTGAGTCAGTAAAGCAGAGGTCTAGACTCCACCACCTAACAACTACCAGCTTATCTTAGCCAAGTTATTGAATCACATATTAAAGTCTCAGGTACCTCAGCAGTAAAATGGGATTAATAAATAACATCTATCTCATAGGATTGTTATGAGGATTAAATGAAATAATGTGTGTGTAAGTGTATGCGTGTGTGTATATATATATATATATATATATATATATATATATATATATATATAATTGGCTCAGTACCTTTCTTTAGTAAGTGAGATGTAAGTGTTTTGATGATGATGATGAATCTACATTCCAATCCTGTTCCATTTTCAGATCATTTACTACCTGTAACAAATGTGATTTATTGAGAGTATTCAACAAAATTATATATGCAAAATACTTAGTGCCAGGTATAAAATAGGACCATAATAGTAGCTATGATGATGATTCCTGACCATCCCCTATACCCATCCGCATTCCTTCTTCCTTTCTTTCCTACACACAAACACATGCACATACACTTACTATAAAAATTCCATGAGAATAAACTATAATTGATAGCACAACCCAAAGCGATATCAAAATGAGGAAAAATGTATTCTAAAAATAATGCATTCTCAATATATTCACCTAGACTATTGTTAATATCTTCCCTTTCTAATCCTATCTATAAAATATTGCTAAAAGCAAATTCTAATCAATCACTACTTAGCTCAGAAAACTTCACTGACAAAATGGTCAAAACTTCTTTGCCTTAAGTGGTCTCCCACAATCTTAATACATGCACATTTTAAAACTCATCTACCACTGCTCCCCTTAAAACACAAAAAAGATTTGTTCTGTGTATATGCTCAGCATTTTGCTCAATTGCTTAAGGAATATTATCTTCTTCCCCCCAACATCTTCCAAGTCCTACCTAATATCAATAATCTTTTCCACTCAACAAATCTATTTGAAGAAGCCATTCTTCAGGCAACTTATAGTAATAAAGACTAATGACAAGTCATACCCTATCAGGAAGGAGTTGTTTCCAAAAATTGTCTAAATACCACTCCCCATCAATTAGGACTCAATCCTTCCCTCCCAGGAATATCATTAATCATTATTAACCAGTACATTAGTACTTTATTAGAATACATTGTATTTACATTGCCTTACACTCAACAGATGCTCAATACTTGTTAGACAAAAGAATAAATGAAGAACTAAGTTGTGTGAAACACATATTTCAGTTTAGAGATAACTCAGTTATAAGCATGAAAGTCATTATGTCTCTTCCCTGAATCTACTGCCTAAATTATATCATACCTAAATCATACCTTCTGTTTCCAAAATATCTAAGGGAAAAAGATACTCTATTTTATGGCCAGTAGGACACTTTATTTCTCAAACGTTCTACTAATAGCACCAAACTAGTAACAGCAGGGGTTAAAGGAAAGAGAATCAATAGCAATTACACTAGGCCCCAGAGTAGCAAAACGATAACTATGGAATCAATAGCAATTACACTAGGCCCCAGAGTAGCAAAACGATAACTATGAACTTCATAAAGTTGCCTTATATTATCCTCTGGTTCAATAATAAAGCTAGAGATTTTTTTTCTAATTTTTTAATCCACTAACGTTTTTTAATTTAAATGCTTGATTGCAACTATGAATCACAACACATCACTACCCAAATCATTTCAGCACAAACATTAATGAAAGCATGATGGCGTTATCAACAAGAGGAAAATAGGAAGGGAAGCCACTGACTCCACTGTTTTGACTCATTTCGGCTGGGAGAACACTGGTACTGAATGACACAAGCAACTCCAGTGTGAGAGACTAAACACATGACTGGGAAGGTCACAGAGAATACCAAGGAAAGAAGGACATCTATAAAGAACCCCTTCTCTGTGAGTGCAGGAGGTAAGAGCGATGGGCAGTGACTCACTGAAATCTACTCTAAAAGCCTTCACAATACTCAAACAAAAACATGCTACTGGACTCAAGGTGTTGAGCCAGTTCAAATCCTAGCTCTACCACTTACACAACAGAGAACTTCTACAAGTAACTTATCTGTAAAATTTGCCAAAAGCAAATTCTAATCACTATTTAGACATGGGATGTACTTTAATTCTCACAATCTACCAAGTAGGCATTATTTTCCTCATTCAAGTAGAGATTTATTTCCTCATTCCAAAAGAAAAACTCATGTCCTTCCTACCGATGCATGACTGCTACCCAGAAGGATAATACTACCTACCTGGTAGGGTAGTACTGGGAATTAAAAGTAAATGCAAAGCATTTAGCATAGGAACTCCCACCTGCCACATAGCAGGAACTCAGGAAATCATTATTATACAAGTGCAACTATCACTTGAGTAAGAGACTCAACTGAACAGCTATAAAATCTCACAAACAAGTTTTGCCTCACATTGTCAACCATAAAAATGACTTAATTAGCAGTACTTCTGGAGAACCAAAGGTTAACAGTTTATAACTGCTTGAAATAATACAGTATCATCCATTCAGTGTCAAAAAAAAATACACACACACACACACAGTTTCTTAGTTGAGGATCAAAACATACAATCCAAGGAAACAGAAAGCCCATTATCAAAGTAATATTTTACTCAATTTGAACACCAAATATTAAACATTTTACTTTCAAAAGCATTACAGATATCATATGTCAAGGGTTCAGGTGCTAATGAACAAATCTTAACTTCCAAAAAATAATTCCCAGAAGCATCTGTTATCCTGAAATACTCAGCAAACCACTTCCCAGAATTAACAACATATTGCCAAATCTTAGTGAATTTTTCCAAAAACATTCTACTGAGAGGAAAAAAGAATCATTCTGATCCTAGAAGTAAATGCTACTTTCCAATAATCATTCTGATCCTAGAAGTAAATGCTACTTTCCAGTTTAGCCACAAAATAAGATATTTTCTTCATTACAGCTTTCATCAGTATGTTAATACTGAAAATAAGCATAAATAAATCCCAAATAAGCTGCTATTTGAAGGAAATTTAAAAACACTAAATCCATGACACTTGCCTTTAACTTTAACACTTAAGAAAACCCATGAGAATGTTTTTATAAATGAATAATAAGAATCAAACTTCTAAACCCTTAATAATTGAAACAGAAACAATAGTTAGCATGAAAGTAGCCTCCCCCTAAAAGTTAAGAGGATCCTAAAACCTAGTTTCAAAGTTTAAACTCTTGCTGTTAAAAGCAACACTTCACAAAGACTGACCACTTCCCTACATTCCAGCATTCACCCAGGCTTACCACAAACACAGTACTTACCAAACAGCACAGTCAATCTCCAGCAAAAGGCTCAGGCAATTTCAAGAGCATTTGTGGGCCAAATGATACAGGAATGGGGAGAGACAAGGGAAGAGCTAGAGTTGTGAGGAGGGAAGGGTGGGAGGGAAGGGTAGGAGGGAGGAGACAACTGCAACTAGCAACAATGGGAAACTGAATCTAAAACCACAAAGGCTTTCAGCAGAACAGGATAACAGGGAAAGGGCAATTCTTTTTATCACCTACCAGGAACTCAACACTGACAATTCATAATAAAGCTAAAGAGACAAACCTTCAATCAAAGTCAAACAAAGCAAATTTAAGAAACTAACCAATAGTAAATTAAAAGTACACATCACAAACTCATAAAGGCTTAAGAAAAACAATTAGAAGGCTGTTTCCTCCTGAGGCATTCTTGATGACAAAGGTCAGCAGCGTAACAATAAGGTTTGCAGGGTGGCAGCTGCTTCCAGAGGGCTAGCCCTAAAAATACAGTCTTTTGCACTAGTCAGTCAAAAAGAACACTGGAAGACATTTTCGTAGTGCTTTAGAGAATAACCAAAAAAATCTCATTGTTTGAATTAATTCAAAATCCCAAGGGTGTCTGGTCTTAAATAATTTCAATAGGCAAAACTCCTCCAACTGTCTTAAAACACACTATTAAAGAAAATTATTGTGTAAACTGAGCTGTTAGATTCACAAATCAATTTTTAAATGCTTGGGATCGCAAAGGTTCCCACCCGAAAGGCAAGGACAGTGAAAGATCACCACCCCTCTCTCAGGGAAGAGGCCCACTTATATCACCAAAAACAGCAGTCGGGGTCCTGCCTACAAACAAACATGTGAAGTCAGCCCAGAACTTACACTTGCAGGCAGGGCACACAAAGGCCCCAGAGGACCAACACACACCCTTCTACAGATCACTCCCAGTTATAAAAGTTTTATTGAAAGGAGTTGTTTTATAAGTATACTGATGAAGAAACTCATCAGCAGAATCCTCACCAAATATGAAAATTTGTTGTGCTTCTATAGGTTGCGAGAAAATATACGAATTGATTTTTTAAAAGATTTAATTAAGGTTTCTTGGTAAAACTACACAGATGCAAAATCCAAAATTAATTACGCTCTTATATTTTAACAATATACTAAACCGCAGTAATCCTTTAACAACAAGAGAAGTATCCAAATTAAAAAAAAAAAAGATACTATTGCTTTTCTTTTGCTAACCATAAGCATTCTAACCCAGGTCTCCTCCTGCTGGATCGGGGTGGGGATGTTAGTGCCATTTCAAAGTATGAAACACCGGATTTCTACTGATCAGTGCTAAATGCAAAGAATGTACAATTATCAAGGTCAGGTTCTTCCATCAAGTCATTAAGAGATGATTATATATTCATTGTGGAACTAATCAAATAAAACTAGAGTACCTGGGCAGTTACAGAGCTTCAGCCTTGGTTACAATGCAACTAGATAACGTGACTTTTTATATCTCATCCAGGCAAGGGAGTTGATCCACAGGGAAATCTCACCCTAATAGATTGTAATCTCTTTTGAAGCCCTTCAGAAAACACTCCACATAAACTCTCCTACATACCTACATTCGACTTGTGTAAGTTATTTTTGGACATTTCTTATTTACTTTACAAGTCTGCACAGAAGATTCTCAAAGAGAGAGAGAGAACCCTGTATCAACCACTGGGCCTCCCCATCCAAAATAAATTGAGTAACTACAGGTTTGTGCTAGATGACTACCCAATTGCCTGAGAGTTTTGTGGACATGACTGCTAGGTCAAGAGAGAGAGGAAAATATATGGTTTTAGATGTCATGTTCAAATGTCCAGGGATCCTAAAGTTGGATGACTAGTTACAACAGTATTTAGTAAAGCTGCTTCAACAGAAATTGTCAGATTTTTCAAGTACTTCGCAGGGAATGATACACCAAAATAGCCCACCTTGACCTCTGAAAAAATGAAAATATTAATAACAGGGAGAAACTGCCTCTAAGACTTGAATAAAACAATTAAGAGAAGGGGTGGGGTGCTGGTAATGGAAGAACACAGGCTGAAAAATCCTACTTGGTCAAATCCCAAACCTTTCATTATTGGTCTCCACTAGCAAGCAGAGTAGCATACAGCAGAATGTTAATTTATGAAAGAACATCTTTCTTCTTTTAAAGCAATAAAAGAAAAACAGAGAGAATTTCTCTAAGTAAAACCAAGGTAACTTCCTCCTGAAGTAATCCCAGAGCAAAACCATTTTAATTGGTTTTTATTTCTGAGATGCTAATATAATGCTGATGTTGGCAGTTAAGGCAGGAGCTGAATGGCTCAACAGTAGAAGCCAAATTGGAAAAGAAAAGCCTCTTGATTCTAGCATTCCGGAGGGCAATGAGGAAATATGGGGACTTTTATATAAACTATGGAGGATTGATGTGGGGAGGAAGAGGGTAAACTGCTTTATATCAAGCAGAAGTCCATAGAACAGTAAGTAGCATTTAATCCATAGGCTGTATACTCACAGGAAAAAAACAAAAGCTTAATTCAGAGATGTTAAACTGAAGTTTTGGAAAATGAAACTAAGATATGGATTTGATCTTAGTTAACAAGGAATCCGAGGGAAAATATTCTAGCTGTTGACTGTAAGGAAGAATATACTGGAAAGCCAACAGAAAACAATAAAAACTATACATCTAATTTGTATGTAGTTTTTATTCAGACATTTATTCACAGTGTTGGTAAACTGTGTGTATACCTTAAATATTGGTGTTTTACTCAAGTACACATTACTGAGAACAGGTATACTGCAGAAAAGGAAAAGGAAAAAAAAAAACAACACTGTGATTCTAAGGACACATTTTGAAGAAACTATGGTTACTTAACCACATACTTAAGCAGCAAAACCATCCAAGAAAACTTCTGTGTATTTCTCACACAAATGGACTCTGAAAAAAGAGGAAAGGCAGTCAGCAGCCACTTATTTGGGTTTCTAATGTTATATCATTTTTATTTCAATTCAAATTCAATTATATCTTGTATCATCCTAAAAATTATTTGAAATAGCATTATGTCATTATCAACATTAGCCAGAATATGTCTAGAAAAAGAGTTTAAAATTTCTTCAATGGACTGAAAGCTCCTAGAGATCAGTAAGAATGTGAAATCTCTCTCAAGTGCACTGCACGATCACTTAATGCTAGTCTCGCAGAAAGTGGTCAAAATATGAATCAGTCATTCTCTTTTAAACTTTAAGCCTTCAAGTTTAAGGCATAATCAAGGAGAAAGGGAGGAAGGAAATAAATGGTGGGGGAAAGCTGACCAAATAGTTGAGTGCCAGTAAAAATTACACTGCTAGCCTATTCCTATTCTATAAACTCCAGAATAGGTAAGTTCAGACAGACCCTGTCCTGGGGATCTCATGGGACCACACATAGTCAGAACTTACTACTTCCTGTAAAGAGAGGAAGCCATTGTGGCCCAGTTATGTCACTGCTTCTGTATTAACACTCTCCCTAAAATTATCTCAAACCATGTCTGACCTCCTCATTTTCTTTTTTTTTTTCAGATCCTTTTCTTTTATTAACTAAAATACAAACAAGCCAAAAGAACCTTAAAAGACCCATTTTCCCTCCATGACTACTACTACAACTACTGTCAGCATGCTGGTAGCTTTCTCTTTTTTTTTTTTAAGGTATCATTGACTTACAATCTTATGAAGGTTTCACATGAGCAACATTGTGGTTTCAACATTCACCCATATTATCAAGTCCCCCACCACCCAACCCATTGCAATCACTGTCCACCAGCGTAGTAAGATGCTATAGAGTCACTGCTATACTGCCTTCCCTGTGAAACCCCTACATTATGTGTGTTAATCATAATGACCCTTAATTCCCTTCTCCCTCACCCACACTCCCCAACCCCTTCCCTTTGGTAACCTCTAGTCCCTTCTTAAGAGTCTATGAGTCTGCTGCTGTTTTGTTCCTTCAGTTTTGCTTCATTGCTACACTCTACAAATGAGTGAAATCATTTGGTACTTATTCTCTGCCTAGCTTATTTCACTGAGCATAATATCCTCTAGCTCTATCCATGTTGTTGCAAATGGTAGGATTTGTTTTCTTCTTATGGCTGAATAATATTCCATTGTGTATATGTACCTCCTCTTCTTTATCAATTCATCTACTGTGATGGACACTTAATGCTTCCATATCTTGACTATTGTAAATAGTGCTATGATAAACATAGGGGTGCATAAGTCTTTTTGAATCAGGGAAGTTATTTTCTTTGGGAAAAATCCTAGGAGTAGAATTCCCGGGTCAAATGGTATTTCTATTTTTACTTTTTTTGAGGAACCTCCATATTGCTTTCCACAATGGTTGAACTAATTTACATTCCCACCAACAGTGTAGGAGGGTTCCCTTTTCTCTGCATCCTCACCAGCATTTGTTGTTTCTTGTCTTTTGGATGTTGGCCATCCTACTGGTATGAGATGATACCTCATTGTGGCTTTAATTTGCATTTTCCTGATAATTAGCAATGTGGAGCTTTTCACATGCCCGTTGGCCATCTGAATTTCTTCTTTGAAGAAGTGTCTGTTCAGATCCTTCGCCCATTTTTTAATTGGGTTATTTGTTTTTTGGGTGTTGAGGAGTGTGAGATCTTTATATATTTTGAATGTTAACCCCTTATTGGATAAGTCGTTTGTGAATATATTCTCCCATACTGTAGGATAACTTTTTGTTCTACTGATGGTGCCTTTGCTGTACACAAGCTTTTTAGTATGCAGTCCCATTTGTTCATTTTTGCTTTTGTTTCTCTTGCCCAAGGAGATGTGTTCAGGAAAAAGTTGTTCTTGTTTATATTCAAGAGATTTTTGCCTATGTTTTCTTCTAAGAGTTTTACGGTTTCATGACTTACATTCAGATCTTTTAGATCTATTTGGAGTTTACTTTTGTGTATGGAGTTAGACAATAATCCAGTTTCATTCTCTTACATGTAACTGTCCAGTTTTGCCAACACCAGTTGTTGAGGAGGTTGTCATTTCCCCATTGTATATCCATGGCTCCTTTATATTAATTGGCTATATATGTGTGGGTTTATCTGGGCTCTCTATTCTGTTCCACTGATCTATGTATGATGACCACCTCATTTTCATCTGCTCTGTTCTTTTGGCTGTTATCCTAAACCTCTTCAAACATTTAGACCCCCACATCCACTTCCAGAGCTCTTTCTTTTAGTGCTCCTACTCTAAATTTATGAAGATTTGGGGCAGGCATATAAGAAGAATAAGGGACAAGTGGTGACAGTGTCAAAATTGCCAGATGGCCAGACTAAAATCAGGAATAAACTGAAGAACAATTTGCTACCAGTTCTGTTAACACCTCACTTTATCACTGAAATGATTGTGTGCTAAAACAGAAGATTCTAAAGGCAATAACTCTCTCTTCAGAAGGATTTACAAAAACCAAATTGAGTCTACAGTTATGGTAAGATGTCAGCGAGTAATTTATATTTTTGGTAATACTGTTTCCTAAATCATTTTTAGTCTTCTCTAACTTAGTGAAAGCCTCTGAGATTTCTACCACACTTCAGCAAACTACAACCATTTTGGGTAGAGTTACTAATAATGTATTAAGATACACTTCCTATCTTACTACACTGATGGATAGTGATTGCAATGGGGTGTGGGGGAGGGGGAACTTGATAATATGGGTGAATGTTGAAACCACAATGTTGCTCATGTGAAACCTTCATAAGATTGTTTATCAATGATACATTAATTTTAAAAAAAGATACACTTGCTAAATTTACACAATTGTGCCAGGACAGTACAATGGGGAAAAAATAATCTCTTTAACAAATGATACTGAGGCAACTGGATACTTATACTCAAGAGAGTGAATGTGGACTCCTATCTCACAACACATGCAAAAATTAACTCAAAATGGGTCAAATATCTAAATGAATTAAGTAACACTATAAAAGTTCTAACAGAAAATATAAGCATATATCTTCATGACCTTGGGTTAGGCAAAAGTCTTCTTAGGTATGACACAAGAAGCACAAGGGAAAATAGATAAATTTGACTTCATCAGAATTCAAATTTTTATGGTTCAATGAAGACATCAAGAAAGTAATAAGATAACCCAAAGAATGAGAGAAAATATTTGCAAAGCATGTATCTGATAAAGACATGTATCTAGACTATATAAAGAACTCTTACGACTGAATAATAAAAACAGCTCAAATTTTAAAAATGGGTATTTTTTTAAAACCTCAATTTAAAAAGGACCTGAATATATTATGATTAGCACACATAATGTAGGGGGGGCATGTAAAACCACAATGAGATAGCACCTCACACCAGTTAGGATGGCCAACATAGAAAAGACTAGGGAACAACAAATGCTGGTGAGGATACAGAGAAAGGGGAACCCTCCTACAACTGCTAGTGGGAAGGTAAATTAGTTCAACCATTGTGGAAAGCAACATGGAGGTTCCTCAAAAAACTAAAAATAGAAATACCATTTGACCCAGGAATTCCACTCCTAGGAATTTACTTAAAGAAAACAACTTCTCAGATTCAAAAAGATATATGCACCCCTATGTTTATTGCAGCACTATTTATAATAGCTAAGATATGGAAGCAACCTAAGTGTCCATCAGTAGATGAATGGATAAAGAAGAGTTGGTACATATACACAATGGAATACTATTCAGCCATAAAAAAGACAAACAAATCCTACCATTTGCAACAACATGGATGGAGCTAGAGCGTATTATACTCAGTGGAATAAGCCAGGCAGAGAAAGACAAATACCAAATGATTTCCCTCATTTGTGGTGTATAACAACGAAGCAAAACTAAAGGAACAAAATAGCAGCAGACACAGATTCCAAGAAGGGACTAGTGGTTACCAAAGGGGAGGGGTGGGAGAGGGCAGGTGGGGAGGGAGGGAGAAGGGGATTGTGGGGTATCATGATTGGTGCACATGGTGTGTGTGGGGTCACGGGGAAGACAGTGTAGCTCAGAGAAGACAAATAGGGACTCTGTGGCATCTTACTACACTGATGGACAGTGACTGCAATGGGGTATTGGGGGGGGGAACTCGATAATAAGGGTGAATGTAATAACCACATTGTTTTTCTTGTGAAACCTTCGTAAGAGTGTATATCAATGATACCTTAATAAAAAAAAAAAGGACCTGAATAGACATTTCTCCAAAAATACATGAGTGGATAATAAGCACATGAAAAGCTGCTCAATAGGAGTATGAAAAGACATAGGAATGACTTTATAGTGGAGAAACCTGACAACCAGTGCCACAGCCACATGATCAAAGTCAGTATCAACAATGATAAATCATGTTGGTAATATGTATTCTTGTTATCATGTGATGAGAATGGCACTGTTATCTCTGATCTTCCACTCAAAAATCCATACCCCAATCTAATCATGAGAAAAGTCTCAAATTCCAATTAAGGGGCATCCTACAAAATATTTGACCATTACTCCCCAAAACTATCAAGATCATCAAAAACAATCAAAGTGTGTGAATCTGTTATAGTCAAGAGGAGCCTAAGGAGACATGACAAGTATATTAATGTGGAATTTAAGATGGACGCTTGTACAGAAAAAAGACATTAGGTAAAAACTGAACAAATCTGAATAAACTATGGACTTTAGTCAGTAATAACATACTAATATTGGCTCATTAATTGCAACAAATGTACCATACTAATATAGATATTAATAAAAGGGGAAACTGTAGTGTGGGGGACCTATATGGGAACTCTCCCTACTATATCTTAACTTTTCTATAAATCTATAATTGTTCTAAAAATTAAACTTTTATTTTCTTAAAATTATTAAAAATAATAATTTTTTAAAAACAGGTTAAATTAAAACAAAATAAAAAATCAAAACCACAATGAGATACCTTTTCACACCCACTAAGATGGCTATAATCATTATGATAGATAATAACAAGTGTTGACAAAAATGTAGAGAAATCTGAACCCTCTTACACTGCTGTTAGAAATGTAAAATGGTGCTGCCAATTTAGTAAAATAGTCTGGCAGATCCTCAAAAGATTAAACATAGAGCTACCATATAACCTAGAAATTCTACTCCTAGGTTTATACCAAAGAGAAGTTAGAACATACATTAACTCATACACAAATATTCTTAGCATTATTCATAATAGCCAAAATGTGTAAATGACTCAAATGTACATCAACTGGTAATAGATAAATAAATGTGGTATTTTCATACAACGGAATAGTATTCAACCATTGTAAGAATGAAGTACAACACATGCTACAAAATGTATGAACCTTGAAAACATTAAGAAAAGTGAAAGAAGTTAATCACAAAAGACCACCGGTTGTATGACTACAATTACATGAAATGTCCAGAATAGGCAAATCATAGAGACAGAAAATACATTAGTGGTTGCCTAGGGATGAGAGGATGTGCGAAGGAAGTGGAAAGTAACTGCTAATAGGTATAGCACTTCTCTGGTGGGGGGTGGGGGGATGGGTGTGATAAAAATGTTCTAAAATTGTGGTGATGGTTGTTCAACTCTGTGAATATATTAAAAGCCATTGAATAATAGTACACTTTAAATGGATGAATGGTATGGTATATGAATCGTGTCTCAATAAATCATTAATTAAGAAATCACAGTTTCCCTTCTTACAAAACAAGGTGTGGAGACAAGCACTGCCCACTTATACCTTTAGTCCTGGAACAACATGTGTCCACATGAGCCCCTCCTTCTGACAGTATGCTAAGTATATGATATGTTGATGGCCTTGGGCTGGTCAAATCCAGGCCTGCCTTATCAATGGAAGTATCTTGTTGGAAGGCAGATCCCTCTGACCAAGGTTTTGTTCCTTGATGTGCTGGTTGCACAAGAACAATTCTTTCTTTGTCTGCAATAGCAGTGTACAACCTTTTTCAGCCGGCTCCTCTTGGATTCTCGGTACACAAGTCCTAAAAAACCCTCATATCTTGTATGTTGTTTCTGGGTCTTTCTTTGGTCTGTTGAGCACTTTCCCACAACAACTTGCACAGTTGGGTGTGCAATGAGACTTGTGATCACACACAAGGACGCTCTTTGTTTCATGTTGGTGGTTTTAATTAGGTCCCCGAAAACAACAGCTGCCACCTGGTAAAACTATATGACTTCAAATGCTTGGCAAACTTCTATGTGTATGAGATTTTGAATAGTTGTTTTTAATGTTAAGCATAATATTAAATAATATTATGTATACATAATACATATAAGCAAAGAAAATCAGGCTGTCAGTGCACTGTTACTCTCCGACATTGTCATTTAATTCAGGACAGAATACAATCACCATTTCCCTAATCAAGAAGTCAACAGTTATACTGCTGATTACACATATGTCCAAAGTGAACAGAGAAAATTAATTCATTTTGACAATAATAAGACTTCTGAAAATGCCACTGAAATGGAACAGCAGGAAGTCAGAGTACATGTCTTGTGTTTGGGTAGAAACACAAAGTAGATGACTAAGACAGGCTGAAGTGATACTCGTTGGACACACCCTTTGCTAAACAATTACAAACATTCCCCCACATGTCTGTAGAAATACTTCCAGTTGCTTTGGGGGCATATTTCCCTAGAGTACTCACTCAGAAGCTGACTTAAAATCATGTTTGATAAACAATCTAACTAAACCAGGGTACAAAGAAAACAGAGGGCTAATAAACCTTTGGTGGGTGAAAAGGAAAAGGGGAAAAACAGGCAGATACTTACCTTCATTAAAGAGACTCAAGTACCACTCCTGAGTTGGTGATCTGAACTAGAAAAGAGTGAAAAGGGAGACACGACAACATAGTATTAACAGCTTGGGAAAGGAAATTGGCCCTTTGTGTCAATTTAATTTCTTTTCTTAAACAAGCAAAGAATTTAAATGTCGAGTTCGCATAAAGAAAAATAGATGACCAATAAAGACAGGAAAAATGTCTTATCTCATCCAATATTAAAGAAATACAAAAGAAAAATACACATGATTTTTCATATCTCAAAATTGCCAAATATTTCAAAGTTGGATAAAACCACTGTAGGTGAAGGTGTGGAGAGGTATAAATTCTCACCCACTCTTGGTAGGAATTAAACAAATTTGGCAGTATTTCTCAATTTTAAATGTTTATACCTTTTGTTTTAGTAATTCAGCTTCTAGAAATTTACACTGGTGTTTATAAAGATAAATGTAAAAGGATATTTATAGCTGCACTGTTTGTAAGAAATAAAAATTAAATGTATGTCAACAGAAGACTGGGTAGATTATGGTAAATCTCATTTGGGAGTATTTACAGATGAAATAATATATATGGGAGTTACTTCAAAATAACCACAGGTTGACTAGGTGGGAGTTGGGGGAGTATAGATGAAACACAACTGATTGTGTTTAATAATTCATGGAGCTGATGATGGGTTCATTATATTCTCCTTTTATACATATTTGAAATTTTCCATAATAAAGACATATAAATGTCTGAAACAATCTCACTGAAGGGAGTAGTGGATAAAGGTACTGACCTAAGTAACTTTGGTAATGACTGGAGTCTGTAAGACTAAAGGCACAAGGAACTGTACATTAGGACTGTACTCTTGCTAACAGAGCTGTTTTCCACAAGTATACAGGTTAACAATTCTGAAACCACTATACATGCATACTGAAACTGAACAGTTAAATAAATGAATGGTGGATGGTAAGAAACTTCTCACTTTTAGAATGGGAGGTCACAGATAAGCAGGAGGAAAAGGCTGAAAGGTTACCACGTGGTAATAGATTAAGAGTTGGAATATGAACTTGTGTTTAGTTTAATAAGATACAGATAATGACATCTAGAAATATTTATAAATATGTGCATATGTGTACACACACACATTTACTTGCTCTGTCAGCTGAGATCTTAGAATCAATAACACCCCAACTGCAACAAGCACACTTAGAGACAAGAGCTTAGTTTCCAATACTATTCCCAATAAAAGAATCAAGGTTGCTTGGAGAAATTGTTTATTATAGGTCTAGGACAGAAATACACAATATGAGCCTGGAGAATCTTGTAATGTTAGAAAGTAAGGAAATGCTAAAAACAAAACAAAAACTCTAAACTGACAGAAGTATGTCAAAGAGACAAAGGACAACCAAAGGAGAGCCTAATGGCCAAATATGAAACAACTTGGGCAAAAAATAAAGTAATATTGTATTATAATCATAAGTATAAAATAAATATCTATGAGTCAACACTGACATAAAGAAATGATTAAATAGATAGGGAAGAACAAATCTCCCTTGAGAAGAATTCCTAATAATTTATACAAATACTCCATCTGAAAGGTTGGGGAACATACATCCCACTCTTAAGTGTGGGCTGTGCAATGAGACTTGCCTCCAGAGAGTACAGGATTGAAGAGGGAGAAGGGGAGAGTAACTTTAATGGAGAAACCTGACCACCTCAGCCAAGTGATCAAGGTCACTAACAACAATGATAAATCATGTCAATATTATATACCCTTGAACATGATGTGATGAGAATGACAAGGTATCTCTGTGATCTTCTACTCAAAAACCCATAACCCCTGTCTAATCATGAGAAAAACTTAGGATAAATTCCAGTGGAGGAGCATCCTACAAAATACTTGACCAGTACTCCTCAAAACTGTCAAGGTCATCAAAAACAAGGAAAGTCTGAGAAACTCACAGCCAAGAGGAGCTTAAAGAGACATGATGAGTAAATGTAATGTGGTGTCATGGATGGGATCTTAGAACAAAGAAAAGACATTAGCTAAACCTGAAGAAATCTGAACTTTAGTTAATAATAATGCATGAATATTGGTTCATTAACCATACCAAATGTACCCTAATTTAAGATGTTAATAATAAGGGAAACTGGGTGAGGAAGTATATGGGAACTCACTGAACTATCAATTTTTCTGTAAATCTAAAACTGTTCTAAAAAATAAAACCTGTTTTAACATTTATGAAAAAAGATAGGAACTTGCAGCAGCCCAGTTTGAAAAAGACAGATGCACCCCTATGTTTATTGCAGCACTATTTACAATAGCCAAGAAATGGAAGCAACCAAAGTGTCCTTCGGTAGATGAATGGATAAAGAAGATGTGGTACATATACACAATGGAATATTATTCAGCCATAAGAAGAAAACAAATCCTACCATTTGCAACAACATGGATGGAGCTAGAGGGTATTATGCTCAGTGAAATAAGCCAAGCTGAAAAAGACAAGTACCAAATGATTTCACTCATATGTGGAGTATAAGAACTAAGAAAAAAAAAACTGAAGGAACAAAACAGCAGGAGACTCACAGAACCCAAGAACGGACTAATAGTTACCAAAGGGAAAGGGACTGGGGAGGATGGGTGGGAAGGGGGGGGCAAGGGGGAAGAAGGGACATTACGATTAGCAGATGTAATGTTGGGGGGGGCACGGGGAGGGCTGTACAACCCAGAGAGGACAAGTAGTGACTCTATGGCATCTCACCATGCTGATGGACAGTGACTGTAATGGGGTTGGGGGGGGACCTGATGAAGGGGGTAGTGTAATCACCATAATATTACTCATTTAATTGTAGATTAATGATATCAAAATAAACTTATAAAAAAAAAGATAGGAACATAATAAAAACCAGTAGTACATTTTTTGAAAATGATGCAAATGGAAAATTACATAACAAAGGAAAAATAAATCACAGGCAAATAACTTCTTGTTTTTACTACCTCAAAAAGGATTTATCGCAGTGAAAAACTGTTTCATAGGAACTAGCCCAGATCCTGATTAAGATAATTAGAATTTAAAAAAACTTTTAACACAAAGAGACTGGTTTATGGAATACTATTACATTTTTATTAAGTACTCACTATTTCCTATGAACAGACAGGACAAACAAGAGGGCATTAGAATTTATTCACCCTTAGAATCAGAAGAAGGGACCATAAAGATCCTGAGTTTCAGCATGATAATGCTTACATTATTACATGATAATGTAGTCTGTAAAAATTGTATGTAAGTGGAAATTTGGTATATTTTAAATGTATTATAAAAGGTTGCTACTTTAAGGACAGTTAATGAATTATTTAAAAAGAATCTCCTTTTTATTTCTTTTATAAATTTGATATCCACATAAAAAAGTATAAAAATATTTAAAGAAGAGCAAATGAAGATGAATAAAGCAAGATAAAGTGAAGTATTCATTCTATTTGATCTTAACCAACTCTGGTAAGAGTTCTTATCACTCACACTGGACTACCTATCTACTCATTAATTTTATCTTAAATATTTTCATTTTTTAATACTGAGCATTTACTGTTAAGACAGAAATAGTGCTAGTATTAGGAATGCAAGGATAAGTAAAATCAGGGGACCTTCAATGACAGGAACAGAGTCCCTTGGAAAGTCTATAAGGGCTTCCAAGAGGAAGAAATATCTGATTGGGTGTTAATGCTACTGTGTAATAAAGAATTTTGGGGGGGCTATCATTAATACACAATTACATGAGCAATATTGTGGTTACTAGATTCCCCCCATTATCAAGTCCCCACCACACACCCCATTACAGTCACTGTCCATCAGCCTAGTAAGATGCTATAAAGTCACTACTTGTTTTCTCTGTGTTATACGGCCTTCCCCGTGCCCACCTCCTACATTATGTGTGCTAATTGTAATGCCCCTTATTCCCCTTCTCCCTCCCTTCCCACCACCCCGCCCCCAGTCCCTTTCCCTTTGGCAATTGTTAGTCCATTCTTGGGTTCTCTGAGTCTGCTGCTGTTTTGTTACTACAGTTTTTGCTTTGTTCTTATGCTCCACAGATGTGTGAAATTATTTGTCATTTAGTACTTGTCTTTCTCCACCTGGCTTATTTCACTGAGCATAACACCCTCTATCTAGCTCCATCCATGTTGTTGCAAATGGTAGGATTTGTTTTCTTCTTATGGCTGAATAATAGTCCATTGTGTATATGTACCACCTCTTCTTTATCCATTCATCTACTGATGGACACTTAGGTTGCTTCCATTTCTTGGCTATTGTAAACAGTGCTGCGAAAAACATAGGGGTGCATATGTCTTTTTCAAACTGGGATGCTGCATTCTTAGGGTAAATTTCTAGGAGTGGGATTCCTGGGTCAAATGGTATTTCTATTTTTAATTTTTTGAGGAACCTCCATACTGCTTTCCACAATGGTTGAATTACTTTACATTCCCACCAGCCGTGTAGGAGGGTTCCCCTTTCTCCGCATCCTTACCAGCATTTGTTGTTCCTATTCTTCTCTATGTTGGCCATCCTAACTGGCATGAGGTGATACCCCACTGTGGCTTTAATTTGCATTTCCCTGATAATTAGCGATGCGGAGCATCTTTTCATGTGCCTATTGGCCATTTGAATTTCTTCTTTGGAGAATTGTCTGTTCATATCCTCTGCCCATTATTTAATAGAGTTATTTGCTTTTTGGGTGTTGAGGCATGTGAGTTCTTTATATATTTTGGATGTTAACTCCTTGTCAGATATGTCATTTACAAATATATTCTCCCATATTGTAGGGTGCCTTTCTGTTCTGTTGATAGTGTCCTTTGCTGTATAGAAGCTTTTTAGCATGATATAGTCCCATTTGTTAATTTTTTATTTTGTTTCTCTTGCCCAAGGAGATGCGTTCAGGAAAAAGTCACTCATGTTTATATTCAAGACATTTTTGCCTATGTTTTCTTCTAAGAGTTTTATGGTTTCATGACTTACATTCAGGTCTTTGATCAATTTTGAGTTTACTTTTGTGTATGGGTTAGACAATAATCCAGTTTCATTCTCTTGCATGTAGCTGTCCAGCTTTGCCAACACCAGTTGTTGAAGAGGCTGCCATTTCCCCATTGTGTATCCATGGCTCCTTTATCATATATTAATTGACCATATATGCTTGGGTTTATATCTAGGCTCTCTAGTCTGTTCCATTGGTCTATGGGTCTGTTCTTGTGCCAGTACCAAATTGTCTTGATTACTGTGACTTTGTAGCAGAGCTTGAAGTTGGGGAGTGTAATCCCTCCTGCTTTATTCTTCCTTCTCAGGATTGCTTTGGCTATTCAGGGTCTTTTGTGGTTCCATATGAATTTTAGAAATATTTGTTCCAGTTCGTTGAAGAATGCTGTTGGTATTTTGATAGAGATTGCATTGAATCTGTATAATGCTTTATGCAGGTTGGCCATTTTGACAATATTAATTCTTCCTACCCATGAGCATGGGATGTATTTCTATTTACTGGTGGTATCTTCTTTAATTTCTCTCATTAGTGTCTCGTAGTTGTCAGAGTATAGGTCTTTCACTTCCTTCGTTAGGTTTATACCTAGGTATTTTATTCTTTAATGGGATTGTGAATGGAACTGTTTTCCTGATTTCTCTTTCTGCTAGTTCATCATTAGTGTATAGGAATACAACAGATTTCTGTGTATTAATTTTGTATCCACAACTTTGCTGAATTCAGATGTTAGATCTAGTAGTTTTGGAGTGGATTCTTTAGGGTTTTTTATGTACAATATAATGTCATCTGTAAACAGGGACAGTGTAATAAAGAATTTGACTATTTTTTGTCCCTGGTTCCTGGGAGGGAAGCCTCTAAACTTTTGAAATTTCCCAAGTTATATAAGTGACCTTGCTATTCATGGTGGGCCTTTGTTATTCATGATGGGCACTTCCAGCCACACTGAGTTTTATGCTAACCAGGTGACGCATAATGGGCCCCAGATAGTTCAAGATGGAGATTGGCTATGGTGGAATCAAACGTGATTAGAGGGTTGGACTTTTCAGCCACATATCAGCCTGACCTCTGGGGAGTGTAGGGAGTCTAGAGACTGAGTCAATCACATAGCCAATGATTAAATCATTCATGTCTACATAATGAAGTTCCAATAAAAACTGAATGCTGACAGTTTGTGAACTTCCCTGGTTGTTAATACACACAGATGTGCTAGGAGGGCAACACATCCTGAGGACATAGAAGCTTTGCTTTTGCAACTCTCCCAGACATTGCCCTATGTATCTCTCCCTTTTGCTGGTTTGTATTTGTAACCTTTTGCTATAATACAACTGTACTCATAAGTATAGCACTTTCCTAGCAAATTATCAATGCTGAGGGGGTCAGGGAAACTCCTGAATTTGTAGCTAGTTCGTCAAAAATGCAGGTGGCCTAAAAGGGAAACAAAAGCAAAAATGAACAAATGGGACGATATTAAACTAAAAAGCTTCTGTACAGCAAAGGATAACATCAGTAGAACAAAAAGACATCCTACAGCATGGGAGAATATATTCATAAATGACATATCCAATAAAGGGTTGACATCCAAAATATATAAAGAGCTCATGTACCTCAACAAACAAAAAGCAAGTAAGCCAATTAAAAAATGGGCAGAGGAGCTGAACAGACACTTCTCCAAAGAAGAAATTAAGATGGCCAACAGGCACATGAAAAGATGCTCCACATCACTAGTCATCAGAGAAATACAGATTAAAACCACAATGAGATATCACCTCACACCAGTGAGGATGGCCAACATCCAAAAGACAAACAACAACAAATGTTGGCGAGGATGTGGAGAAAAGGGAACCCTCCTACACTGCTGGTGGGAATGTAAATTAGTTCAACCATTGTGGAAAGCAGTATGGAGGTTCCTCAAAAAACTCAAAATAGAAATACCATTTGCCCCAGGAATCCCACTCCTAGGAATTTACCCTAAGAATGCAGCATCCCAGTTTGAAAAAGACATATGCACCCCTATGTTTATTGCAGCACTATTTACAATAGCCAAGAAATGGAATCAACCTAAGTGCCCATCAGTAGATGAATGGATAAAGAAGATGTGGTATATATACACAATGGAATATTATTCAGCCATAAGAAGAAAACAAATCCTACCATTTGCAACAACATGGATGGAGCTAGAGGGTATTATGCTCAGTGAAATAAGCCAGGCCAAAAAAGACAAGTATCAAATGATTTCACTCACCTGTGAAGTATAAGAACAAAGAAAAAACTGAAGGAACAAAACAGCAGCAGATTCACAGAACCCAAGAATGGACTAACAGTTACCAAAGGGAAAGGGACTGGGGATGAGGGGTGGGAAGGGAGAGATAAGGGGGAAAAAGGGCTATTACAATTAACACACATAACGTACCTGGGGTGGGGGTGGGATAGGGGGATATGGGGAAGGCAGTATAACACAGAGAAGATAAGTAGTGATTCTATAACATCCTATTATGCTGATGGACAGTGACTGCAATGGGGTATGTGGTGGGGACTTGATAATAGGGGGAGTCTAGTAACCATAATGTTGCTCATGTAATTGTATATTAATAATAGCAAAATAAAAAATAAAAAATGTAGGTGGCCTAAAGGCTCCCAAACTTGCAGTTGGTATCTGAAGTATAAACAGTCTTGTGAGGACTGTGCCCTTAACTTGTGAAATGTGAGCTAAGTCTGGTTAGTTAATGTCAGAACTGCATTCCAAATACTCTAGAGGAATTAGTTTAAAATAAGAATTTATGACTTTATTAATCACAAAGTACAGTACATATCAATACAATGGAACATGAATCAACCATGAAATATTATGTAGCTGATGAGTATTTACTGACAAGAAGATATAATTACCGTACTTTTTATCTCCAGCTCCTATCGCTTCCTCTGTGGTCCAGACTTGTATGTTCAATTTTCTAATGAACATTACCTCTTGGTTGTCTGCGAGGTAGCTCAAACCTGTATGTCCAACAGAAAAAATCTTAATTCACTCCAAACAGCAACTCCACATTATTCTTTATCTTAGTAAATAGCACTACCATTCACTCACTTGTTCAGACCAAAATTGGAGTTATGCTTGACTCCTTTCCCTAATGCCTCAATAATCCATCATCAAATCTTATTGGTGCTATCTCAAAACATATTGTTTATCACCTCCACTGCTACTGTCCTAGACAAAGCCACCTGTATCTATTGGCTACAATACTACAGTAGCCTTTGATCTTGTCTCCTTGCTTCCACCTTCACACAGGACCAGAATAATCTTTAAAAAATAAAATAAAGTCAATGTTATTACTCCACATAAAACAGTCCATGTTTTATCATCACATTCTGAGTAAAATCTAGATTCCCCCTAACAGTAGCAGACTCAGACTCCAAGAAGGGACTGGCAGTTACCAAAGGGAAGGGGTTGGGGAGGGTAGGTGGGGAGGGAGAAGGGGATTAAGGGGCACTATAATTAGCACTCACAATATAGGTGGGTCACAGGGAAGGCAGCACAGCACAGAGAAGACTGAGTAATGAATCTATAGCATTTTACTATGCTGATAGACAATGACTGCAATGGGGTGGGGGAGAGGACTTGATTATATGGGTGAATGTTGAAACCACAATGTTCATGTGAAAATTTCGTAAGATTGTAGATCAATGATACCTTAATTAAAAAAAAACCCTAAAACATAAAGAAAACAAAAACAAACAAAAATCTAGATTCCTAATCTTTCATCTTTCAGGATTTAGCCCCTCCTCTCAACAATTTCATCGTTACTGCTCTCTGCCCTTCATTTTTCAAAGACGCCAAGCTAGTTCCTATATCAAAGCTTTTTCATTTGCTAATCCATCTCCACTGAACACCATTTCCTAGTTCTTTGCACAGCCTGCTCCTCTACTTCATTTAGGTCTCTACTTAAATGTTAATCCTCTGCAAAGGGACTTCCCTGAACACTGCATATAAAATTACCAACTGTCACCCTGTTTATCTCCTTACCCTGATTCATTCATTTTTTTCCTTCTACTTATCACTACTAGTCTTTACTTATTATCTGCCTCTCTTCTTAGAATGTAAGCTCCCTAAGGCAGGGCCTTGTCTATCTTGTTTGCTACTGTCCTTTCAGAGTCCGGTATACTGTGTGGAGACACAGTAGGCATGCCATAAATACTTGTTGAATTAATGAATAATAGGATGTTAGGTGAAAAGAGCAGATTATAACAGTACTTTAAAAATTATTTCATTTTCATAAAATTAAAAATGGAAAACAAAAATCACTACACACACAATCCTCACTATTCATGGATTCCATAAGTGCAAATTTGCCTACTCACCACAATTTATTTGTAACTCCCAAATCAATATCTGCAGCACTTTTGTGGTCATTCATGAACATTTGAATGCACAGATTGGTGAGATATTTGAGTTGCCTGATGTATATATTCCAACTGAGGTCAAACTAGGCAGTGCTCTGCCTTCTCTCCTACTATATAAACAAGTATCCTTTTGTGGTTTCCTTAGTGCCATATTTTTCACATTTTTGTACTTTGGTTGATTTCGCTGTTTAAACTGACCCCCAAGTATAATGTGGAAGTGCTGTCTAGTGTTTCTAAGTGCAAGGCTGTGAGGTATCTTCTGGAGTAAATACATGCATGAGATAAGGTCCATTCAAGCATAAGTTACAGTGCTATTTGCTGTTCAACATTAATGAATCAATAATATGTATTAAATAAGGTATCTTTAAATAAAAACACATGTGAAACAAGGTTATGCATTGATCGGTTAATGAAAATATAACCAGAGACTCACAGGAACTTCATCCTGTATTTCTCCTAGGAGCAAAGATTCAGTATTTAGTAATTCAGTGTTCACAGCAATATATCAGAACATACTACTACAAATAATGAGTGTGTGTGTATCAAATTAAAAATTCAGAGAGATCATATACCATTATACCATGGTGTTAATATAGTTAATATTTATATATTCTTTTGACAGGAGGATTATAGGGTATTTACTTCATGTTTTTCCTTATTTGTATTTTCTATTTTTTTATGAGAATATTTTTCATTAAAAGAAACACTTGAGATGCTTCTAATATTTTAAAATAAGAATTATATTAAGGATTCTCAAGATGGTGGCATGAGTAGGGTGGTGGAAATCTCCTCCCAAAACCACACATTTTTTTAAAATACAGCAAATACAACTATTCCTAAAAGAGTGACTGGAAGATAAAGTACGTGAACCAGGCTACATATATGAGAGCCCAACATCTCACGGAAAAGGGTAGGATACAAAGCTGTAACCAGGCGGGACCCGAGCACTCCCCCCACCCCAGCTCACCAGCAGGAGGAAGGGAATCAGAGTGGGGAGGGGGTGGAAGCACAGGACTGCTAAATAACCAGCCCTGGTGATCTGTCCCAGGAGCACAGACACACATTGCATGGTGCACTGGATATTGGAGGAGCAGAAAAGCAAGGTCCAAGGCCGAGGCTGCAAACAGGTCCCACAGCTGGTTGCCCTGGGACAAAAGAAAATCGGGCGCTTTAAAAATCTTAAAGGGACAAGGGTTTAACAGGTGGACAAAAATCATCCTGGTACACTCAGCCAAGCAGGATGGGAACTTTAAGGAACTCCAGGCACCCTAACCCCCTGGGTGGCAACGCAGCTCTGAAGCCCCTCACAGTCATAGGCAGACTGCCATTCCTTCCCCCCAACTGGCACTGCAAACAAACAGGCTGACCCGTCATTGCTGCGGAACAGCCAGGAGCAGCCCCACCTACATCAACCACACAGCTTAGCACAGAGGCTTCTCCCTGCCACAGCTAACCAGCCCAGACCCAGAGGCTGCTCCCTGTGCGCAGTTGACCAGCACAGATAGCTGACACCGGTGCAGAGTCCGCAAGGCACGAAGGGGCTCTGTTCTCGCGGCAGAACACGCGCTGCTCGCCTGCAACCCCCGCCAGTGCCCTAGGCCATTCCGAGGGCCGCCCCACCAACGGTAGTTTAGGGGATTAACCCAGAGGCTGCTCCCTGCACGTGGTTGACCAGCACAGACAGCGGAGATGGGCGCGGAGATCGGGAGGCACAAAGGGGCTTTGCTCTTGTGGCAGAACATGAATTGCTGGCCTGCAATGCACGCCATTGCCCTAGGCCATCTCGAAGGCCACCCCATCCATGACAGTTTAAGGGATTAACCCAGAGGCGGCTTCCTATGTGCAGTTAACTGGCACAGACAGTAGAGACAGGCAAGGTGACCAGCAAGCAGGAACGGACTTTGTTCTCCAAGCTGACACACGCACCACATGCCAGCAATCACTCCCATTGCCATGAAAAGGGAGAAGAACCTTGTTCAATCCAAAATCCCTCAAACACCAGAGAGAGGGCTTGGTGAGAATGAAATCACCAATCTTCCTGAAAAAGAATTCAAAATAAAAGTCATAAGTATGCTGATGGAGCTACAGAGAAATATTCAAGAGCTAACGGATGAATTCAGGAGAAAGATAACAGAAATGTAACAAACAATGGAAGGATTTAAGAGCAGACTGGATGAGGTGAAAGATACTGTTAATGGAATAGAAATCAGAGAACAGGAATACAGAGAAGCTGAGGCAGAGAGAGATAAAAGGATCTCTAAAAATGAAAGAATATTAAGAGAACTGTGTGACCAATCCAAACGGAACTATATTCGCATTATAGGCGTACCGGAGGAAGAAAAGAGAGAAAAAGGGATAGAAAGTGTCTTTGAAGAAATAATTGAGGAAAACTTCCCCAAGCTGGGAAAGGAAATAGTTTCTCAGACCATGGAAGCCCACAGATCTCCCAACACAAGGGACCCAAGGAAGACAACACCAAGACATATAATAATTAAAATGCAAAGATCAAAGACAAGGACAGAGTATTAAAGGCAGCCAGAGAGAGAAAAAAGATCACCTACAAAGGAAAACCCATCAGGCTATCATCAGAGTTCTCAACAGAAACCTTACAGGCCAGAAGAGAATGGCATGATATATTTAACGCAATGAAACAGAAGGGCCTTGAACCAAGAATACTGTATCCAGTAAGATTATCATTTAAATTTGAAGGAGGGATTAAACAATTCCAGATAAGCAAAAAGTTGAGGGAATTTACTTCCCACAAACCATCTCTACAATGTACTTTAAAGGGACTGCTCTAGATTGAAGTATGCCTAAGGCTAAATAGCTGTCACCAGAGAAAATAAAACCATAGGAATGAAAGTAGACCAACCAAATACTAACTAAAGCAAAATGAAATCAACTATCCACAAAATCAGTCAAGGGAAACACAAAGAGTACAGAATAAAACACCTAACATATAGAGTGGAGGAGGAAGAAAAAGGGAGAGAAATAAAGAATCATCACACTGTGTTTATAATAGCATAAAAGTCAGTTGTTAGACAGGTAGATAGTAAAGAAGCTACCCTTGAACCTCTGGTAACCACAAATCCAAAGCCTGTAATGGCAATATGTACATATCTGTTAATAATCACCCTATATGTAAACAGATTGAATGCACCAATCAAAAGGCACAGAGTAATAGATTGGATAAAAAAGCAAGACACATCTATATGCTGCCAGACAAATATCAGATGATTTCACTCATCTGTGGAGTATAAGAACAAAGCAAAGGCTGAAGGAACAAAACAGCAGCAGACTCACAGAACCCAAGAATTGACTAACAGTTACCAAAGGGAAAGGGACTGGGGAGGATGGGTGGGAAGGGAGGGATAAGGGGAAAAAGGGGCATTACAATTAGCACACATAATGTAAGGGGGGTGGGTACGGGGAAGGCAGTATGGCACAAAGAAGACAAGTAATGATTCTGCAGCATCTTGCTATGCTGATGGACAGTGACTGTAATGGGGTATGTGGTGGGGACTTGATAATGGGGAGAATTTAGTAACTACAGTGTTACACATGTAACTGTATATTAATGATAGCAAAAGAGAAAAAATAAATAAAAATGTTACCAAATTAAAAAAAAGAATTATATTAATAAGCATTCTATGGTAGCCAAAATGTAAAATAAAAATAGGATATGAGCAGTGATTTTTCAATTATTGAAAGTGTAAATTTATAGCTCTCCTTTTATCTTAACCTGAATCTTCTAAATAAAACCTCGTATGTACAAATATACATGTACATCTATATACTTCTCCCTGATCAGTGACTAATATACTATTCAAGTACTAACAGTTTGAAACTCCCTCATTTATAATTACAGAATCTTAGAATGGAAACTGTAGAAAGCATACAGTTAAGTTCTAACCTAATACAAGAATGCTCCTTACAATTGTTTCCAGAAATGATCACCCAGCCTCTGCCAGAATATGTTCAACAACAGAGAACACATTATCCTATAAGGGAGTACATTTTAATTTCCACCCATTCTCAGTTCAACCTCTGATCCAAAGCAGAGATCATCTACTCTTTCCTCTTTACATAACCCTTTCAAATATGTAGACAAAACTCGCGTGTTCCCTTAATCACCTCTTCTCAGGCTAAATGTTCTAGTACACCTATGACTCAGTGTAGTACACTTTATTCATTCCCTTGTGCAATCCCCACTCTTTGAGTATGGACTGAACCTGGAGACCTTCTTCTAATGAACAGAATACCGTAGAGGTGATGGGATGTTATTTCCAAGATTAGGTTACAAACTCAAGCTTCTATCTTCTTCACTATCATGGAAGCCAATTAACATGTTGTAAAGTGCTCTATGGAGAATCCCACAGACGAGGAACTCTAGTCAACAAACCAGGAAGTAAATAAGTCCCTTAATCAATCAACTTATGAGAAACTGAATCCTGCCAATTATCATATCAGAGAACTTGGAAGCAGATACTCCCACTGTAGAGTCTTCAGATGAAACCAGAGCTCCAGCTAACAACTTGATTGCAGCCTATGAAAGATATACCCTGATTCTTGACTCAAAGAAACTGTGTGATAAAAAATATTTGTCGCTTTGAGTAGCTAAAATTTAAGGTAATTTGTTATGCTGCAATAGATAACTACTATACCAAGCAATTTCACTTCTTATCTTAGCCTAGAAAAATTTTTATATGTTTTTATTAAAGAGAGAAAAAATAAAAACAATTAAAATGTTCATCAAAGGGGAATGAATGGATAAATACAATATGATATAGTCTTAAGATTTATTGCTATGTATCACTTTAAAATATATGAAATAGACCTTTATATTTCAACATCAGATCTCAACATAATACTGAGGAACTTGCAATATTACCCCTATGACTCTAGAAGTTTCTAGAGGATGTGTTTCATAAAAATGAGGGAGTAAACGAAAAAAGAAAATGACACGTAATTCAGGAAGCAGAATTGCCAGGATGAAAGTGAAAGGAAATCTCAAAGTGACAGATATAGGGCAGGCCTAGCTAACAAACAACCTAAATTAGAGCAGAATGTAGAAGAATATACAAGGTAGGTCTCTAAGGAGAAAAACAAAAGATTGATAAATTATCTACCAGATTTGAGTGAATGCAGCAGAGTTTCATGGTCCCAGCTAAGAGTCTGGGAATGATTTCATGACAGAACTTTAAAAACTGAGAAAATGAAAAAAGCAAGGCCGTTCAGTCCTAAGAGGAAAGTATATTGCAATCCAGGCCTATTTAAAGAAGAAGAACAATCCCAAATGAATACTCTAAAGACACAATTACTGAAATTGGAAAAAGAAGAACAAATGAGGCCCAAAGTCACAAGAAGGAGGGATATAATAAAGATCAGAGAAGAAATAAATAAAATTCAGAAGAATAAAACAATAGAAAAAAATCAATGAAACTAAGAGTTGGTTCTTTGAAAAAATAGATAAACCCCTAGCCAGACTTATTAAGAGAAAAAGAGAATCTACACACACAAACAGAATCAGAAATGAGAAAGGAAAAATCACTACAGACACCACAGAAATAAAAAGAATTATAAGAGAATACTATGAGAATCTACATGCTAACAAGCTGGAAAACCTAGAAGAAATGGACAACTTCTTAGAAAAATACAACCTTCCAAGACTGACCAAGCAAAAACAGAAAAATTAAACAGACCAATCACCAGCAACGAAATTGAATCGGTAATCAAAAAACTACCCAAGAACAAAACCCCTGGACCTGATGGATTCACCTCTGAATTCCACCAGACATATAGAGAAGAGATAATACCCATACTCCTTACAGTTTTCCTAAAAATAGAAGAGGAGGGAATACTTCCAAACTCATTCTATGAAGCCAGCATCATTCTAATACCAAACTGGGCAAAGACACCACCAAAAATGAAAATTAAAGACCAATATCCCTGATGAACGTAGATGCAAAAATACTCAACAAAATACTAGCAAACCGAATTCAAAAATACATCAAGAGGATCATACACCATGATCATGTGGGATTCATCTCAGGGATGCAAAGATGGTACAACATTCGAAAATCCATCAACATCATCCACCACATCAACAAAAAGAAGAACAAAAACCACATGATCATCTCCATAGATGCTGAAAAAGCATTTGACAAAATTCAACATCCATTCATGATAAAAACTCTCAACAAAGTGGGTATAGAGGGCAAGTACCTCAACATCATAAAGCCCATATATGACAAACCCACAGCTAACATCATACTTAACAGCGAGAAGCTGAAAGCTTTTCATCTAAGATCGGGAACAAGACAGGGATGCCCACTCTCTCCACTGTTATTCAACATAGTACTGGAGGTCCTAGCCACAGCAATCAGACAAAACAAAGACATACAAGGCATCCAGATTGGTAAAGAAGAAGTCAAATTGTCACTATTTGCAGATGACATGATATTGTACATAAAAAACCCTAAAGACTCCACTCCAAAACTACTAGAACTAATATCTGAATTCAGCAAAGTTGCAGGATACAAAATTAACACACAGAAACCTGTTGCTTTCCTATACACTAATGATGAACTAACAGAAAGAGAAATCAGAAAAACAATTCCATTCACAATTGCATCAAAAAGAATAAAATACCTAGGAATAAATCTAACAAAGGAAGTGAAAGATCTATACCCTGAAAACTACAAGACACTCCTAAGAGAAATTAAAGAGGACACTAACAAATGGAAATTCATCCCATGCTCTTGGCTAGGAAGAATAAATATTGTCAAAATGGCTATACTACCTAAAGTAATCTACAGATTCAATACAATCCTTATCAAAATACCAACAGCTTTCTTCTATGAACTGGAACAAATAGTTCTAAAATTCATATGGAACCACAAAAGACCCCAAATAGCCAAAGCAATCCTGAGAAGGAGGAATAAAACAGGAGGAATTATGCTCCCTGACTTCAAACTCTACTACAAAGCCACAGTAATCAAGACAATTTGGTATTGGCACAAAAACAGACCTACAGACCAGTGGAACAGAATAGAAAATCCAAACATTAACCCAAATATATACAGTCAATTAATATATGATAAAGGAGCCTTGGATATTCAATGCGGAGATGACAGCCTCTTCAGCAGCTGGTGTTGGCAAAACTGGACAGCTACATGTAAGAGAATGAAACTGGACTACTGTCTAACCCCTTACACAAAAGTAAACTCAAAATGGATCAAAGACCTGAATGTAAGTCATGAAACCATAAAACTCTTAGAAAAAAACATAGGCAATGACCCAGGAATCCCACTCCAAGAATTTACCCTAAGAATGCAGCAGCCCAGTTTGAAAAAGACAGATGCACCCTATGTTTATTGCAGTACTATTTACAATAGCCAAGAAATGGAAGCAACCTAAGTGTCCATCAGTAGATGAATGGATAAAGAAGATGTGGTACATATACACAATGGAATATTATTCAGCCATAAGAAGAAAACAAATCCTACCATTTGCAACAACATGGATGGAGCTAGAGGGTATTATGCTCAGTGAAATAAGCCAAGCCAAAAAGACAAGTATCAAATGATTTCACTCATATGTGGAGTATAAGAACAAAGAAAAAAACTGCAGGAACAAAACAGCAGCAGACTCACAGAACCCAAGAGTGGACTAATAGTTACCAAAGGGAAAAGGACTGGAGAGGATGGGTGGGAAGGGAGGGATAAGGGGGAAAAATGGGCATTACGATTAGTAGACGTAATGTTTGGGGGGCATGGGGCGGGCTGTACAACTCAGAGAAGACAAGTAGTGATTCTATAGCATCTCACTACGCTGATGGACAGTGACTGTAATGGGGTTGGTGGGGGGGACCTGATGAAGTGGATAGTTTAATAACCAAAATATTGCAAATGTAATTGTAGATTAATGATACCAAAATAAATTTTTAAAAAAATAATAAATAAATAAAATGCAAAAAAAAAAGCAGGGCCATTATGCCTAAGGAAAAAAATATGTAAGAAAATAATTACAAGCATTGTATATTTTATGTAGGTCATGTTCAATATTTGTATAATATAATGATTTAAACTCCAAAATTATATATATTGAGAATATAAGACAGAAGACATACATGCATTTAAAAGAGCCAAATCCTCGAAAATAAATATTATTTTAATAATTTTTAAAACATGTGATATAATTATGCTATTGTAAATATTCAAGGCAGATTAATATGGCTGCCTCTGGGGGTAAGATAACAGCTATTTTTCGTCTAAGCACATAATATTCAAAAATTTTAGGCTATGTACATGTATTACTTTGATGAAAATAAAAGAGTTTGTTGTAAAGTAGGAGAAAGAAGGGGCTTTAGCTTTTTTTTTTTTTGGTATCGTTAATGTACAATCACTTGAACAACATTATGGTTATTAGACCCCCTATTATCGAAGGGGCTTTAGCTTTATCTGTAATGTCTTGCTATTATAAAAAATGTTTTTATGATTTCTCAAGGAGAGATGAAGAAAAACAGGTGTAAAGAGTGGTAATTCTGAGTAACAGCAATATAGATATTTGTCACATTTTGCAGTTATAAAATTTCCCAATACGCCCCTCCCCAAATCCCAACAATCTCCTGTATAAAATGGTTTGCAGGCCATTTATGGTTCTGCCTGCCTTCCTTGGAATGTTCCAGCTTTGTCAGTGTCCATTTAAACCAATATGCAAAATGTGTTTCCAACCTAGTACAAAAATATATTGGAACCAATACTTTTGTGACCTAGATAAACTTTGTAATATAGCTGAAGGCGCTTTTAGAAGCAACATCGCATAGGCAGTTCCTGCTACATTAGTGATTAACCAAAATTCCAGATATTTTTCACATGAATTGCTGCCCAATCAGACCTTCCTCATCCTGCTCTTGTGCATTTGAGGTTCTGAATTTAAACACAGAGTTTATCCCTGTTAAATTTAATTTGTTTGGGCCCATATTTTCATCCTATGAATATAATTTTTAAGGCTTTATTCATCCTCTGTCATATTAACTACTCCTACAGCTTTGCAACACTTGCATATCTGATTAACATGTTTTTAATTTTTTTAACTCTAGCCAAGGTCCAAAACAATCCACCAGAGACTTTCCTGGTGAAATCAAGAGTCTAGGTGTGTAGAGTTATTCAGTCTTCCACACATTCACTTAATCAATCAACCAAACCATATTTTACTACATGTCAGCCACAAATGCATTATGAAAGACTGAAACTGCAGGATTATGACTAAACTAGAATAATCTCCTGATCAACTAACTTCATAATTCTACACAAAAATAGAAGTAAAAGAATTCAAGAGTAGAAATAGAAGTAATTTTTTTTGACATATCAACCTATATTGTTTAATACTCTGTATCATCTATTTAGTCATTTATAATTGAATTTTCCCAGGATTTAACATCAATTTTACAGGTCTGCAGTTTTCTGACTACTTTCCTCTTTTTAAATATCAGGACATTTGTCTCTCTCTGGTTTTTATCATTTCTCAAGTTAATCCTTGAGAGTCTGGGAATGATTTCATGACAGAACTTTAAAAACTGAGGAAATGAAAAAAGCAAGGCCATTATGCCAATAGTGATTCTGAGATCATGAGCCAGGTAATCCAGCACTCTGAAATTCAACTGAGCCTTAAGACTTAAATTAATTTTAAAATGTTCATTCTTCAAAGAAAAAGCTGAAGGAAGAAAACAGCAGCAGATTCACAGAACCCAAGAATGGGCTAACAGTTACCAAAGGGAAAAGGACTGGGGAAGATGGGTGGGAAGGGAGTGATAAGGGGGAAAAAGGGCTATTACAAGTAGCAGACATAATGTACCCAGGGTGGGGGTGGGGTAGGGGGATACAGGGAAGGCAGTATAACACAGAGAAGATAAGTAGTGATTCTATAACATCCTTCTACACTGATGGACAGTGATTGCAATGGGGGTATGTGGTGGAGACTTGATGATAGGGGGAGTCTAGTAACCATAATGTTGCTCATGTAATTGTATATTAATAATAGCAAAATAAAAAATGTTCATTCTTAATATCCTGGAATAGTTTCCAGTTTACCATTTGCTATATACTTTCTAGTTTGAAAATTACTGTCCTTACTGCTCATAACAATCTATAAAGAATTTACTTTTTGAAAGACCTTTACAATTTCTCAAAAATCTTATAAATAGGCTAGATAGAAATGAATATACCATTATCTCATTTTGTACATAAGGAAGCTGAAGCACAGAGAAACTTATTTGCTCAAGGTCAAACGAACCAAAATCTCCTACTGCAATCTCAGGCTCTTTTCATAGGCCAAATTCCTTAAGATTGTATATAAAATTTCTTGTTGAAAAACTGATTTTTCAATTAGTGGTTGACAAGGGTTAAGGAAGGGGTGGGGATGCAAAGGAAGTGGGTGTACCTATAAAAGATCAGTATGATGGATACTGTGCTGATGTAAATATTCTATACCTTCACTGTGTAATGTCAATATCCTGGTTATATTGCACTACAGTTTTGCAACACATTACAATTGAGAGAAACAGGGTATAGAGCACATCAGATCTCTCTAACTCTGTATGAATCTGGAATTATCTCAAAATAAAAGTTTAATGAAAAATAATAAATAATTGATCTTTCTTATTTAAACCAATTTCATTTTAAAGAGCCTTACTTAAAGTAATAGTTTAGGTAAATTAAAACAAAACAAAATAAAAGAGAATCATGCATAGGGGTCTGAAAGCCAGCACAGTGTAGTTTACAAGTCAAGTCCCATCAACTAAAGCTCAAAAAAGCCATAAAGATCCTTGGAGCCTCCACGATTCTTATTTCCCAAAGCAGCAAAACCTAGCAAGACAGGGTAGGAGACCAATTACTAAGTCACCTCAAAAAGAACAATTGGAATGAAGTTAGAACCACCAAAGCTTTCCTCAACCCACCATACACTTTACTGCAATCCTCAACTTAAAGAATGACTGAGTGTGCATGTGTGTCACCTTCAACCTGAAACTCAGAACCACACGTTTCAAAAGAGTCCCAAAATTGCTTCTATTTTTTGTTACTCACAAAGTGCCTGAAGCTTCAACCATTTCCTGCTTCCCCCAGCTGCAGGACTTGCAATCAGGAAAACCTGCACTCAGCGTCTAGAGCAGGTCTGGTTAGGATGAGCTCATCCCTTCAGATGCGCACCTGATCCTCAGGCAGCTGCTCCTCCTCCAGCAAGCAGGTCTTTGTATGTTTAAAGTGACACCCACAACCTATGCAACCAGTTGGCCAGAGTCAGAACAAGTCCTTCCCTACACGCACTTAGTGCCATGGAATCGTTTCCTGCTCTAGCCACTCCACACAGCCACAAAGTTCAGGAGGCAGTGGTGGCGGCAGTGAGTGGCCACTGCTGCTCCTGTCACGACCTCACTAGAGAAGGATTTCATTTTCAGCTATAATGAGGTCGGATCTCTCACCACTACCCTGAGAACATCGTACTGTTGGTTTCAACAGGTCCTTACCCAGTGTTAGACCTTACCTTTTCTAAGAACTTGCAATTTATTTTCTTAAACCAGGAATGTAATGCTTCTACATACCTTTTAATTCTGTTTGCACTGTCTACATGTCTCAATTACCGAAGGCAGCTAAATGCACTATATGCAGTTAGAGCTAAATGCTCCAACTTAAGTTTGCTACTCAGTTTCATTACTTCTAAGAAAACATTTACTCTACCATAGCTGTCTATAACCCAACAGATATGTAGATTTCATTTCAAAATGACATAATATTGGTACTGAATATCTTCAATCAGAAGTACCTGGGTACCAAGCAGTCATTTAACAAATATTTCTGTGCACCTATTATGTACAACTATTTGTGATAGAGTGCAGGACTGGGCTTTGAACTGAAAAAAAAAAAACAAGCAAAACCTAAGAAATAACCCTTCCCACGTTAACCTTCTATAGGACCTCTGTAGTATTTTTACTCCTACCATAATAAACTTCTAATACACTAACAGGCTGATGAAAGAGTATAAACTAGTCAGAGAAACATTAAATTCATTAGTGGTTACCTTTGAGAGATGGCAAGGAACTTGCCATCAGCAAAGGGGAACCCAGGGGACTTCAACTAATTTAGTAATGTTTAATTTGATGGACAGTGGATACAAGGATACTTATATTATTATTGTTCTTAAATGTTTTAAATAAATAAAAATTTAAAAACAAAGAAAACTTCTGTGCTTCAAAGGACACAGTTAACAGAGTGAAAGGCAACCCACAGAATGGGAGAAAACATCTGCAAGTCATTTATCTTCTAAGGACTTAATATCCAGAATATGTAAAGAACTGCTACAAGTTAACTACAACCAATGTAAAAGTACACAAAAGACTTGAATAGGCATTTTTCCAAAGAAGATATACAAATGGCCAATAAGCATATGAAAATATGTTCAACATCACAAGTCATTAGGGAAATGCAAAACAAAACAAGATACCATCTCACACCCATTAAGATGGCTACTATTAGAAAAACAGAAAATAACAATTGTTGATAAGAATGTGGAGAAATTAAAACCCTTGTACACTGTTTGTGGGAATATAAAATGGTACACCCATAAGGAAAATAGTATGGTGATTCCTTAAAAAACTAAAAATAGAATTGCAATATGATCCAGCAATTCCATTTCTGGGTATACATGCAAAAGAACTGGAATCAGGGTCTCAAAGAGATCATTGTACACCCATGTTCATAGCAGCATTATTCACAATAGCCAAAAGATGGAAGCAACTCATGTGAATGGATATGAAAAATATGGTATATACGTATAATGGAATATTATTCACCCTTAAAAAGGAAGAAAATTCTGACACATGCTACAACATGGATGAACCTCAGGACATTATTCTAAGTGTAATATAGCCATGCACAAAAGGACAAGTATTCAATGATTCTATTTTTATCTGGTACCCAGAATAGCCAAATGCAGAGACAGAAAGTAGAATGGTGGTTGCCAGGGACTAGGGAGAGAGAGTAAAGGGGGAATGGGGAGTTGTTTAATGGGTATAGAATTTTAGTTTTGTAAGATGAAAGGAGTTGTGGAGATTGGTTGCATAACAATGTGAATGTATTCAAAACTAATGAACTATACACTTAAAATGATTAAGGTATCAACTATACTTCAATTTAAAAAATGACATTACAATAAAAAATGGTTAAGGTGGTGAATTTTATGTTGCGTATTTTGCAACAATTTTTCTTTTTTTTATTAAGTTATCATTGATATACACCCATAGGAATGTTTCACAAGAAAAACATTGTGGTTACTACATTCACCCGCATTATCGAGTCCCCCCTATATCCCACTGCAGTCACTGTCCATCAGTGTAGCAAGATGCCACAGAGTCACTACTTGTCTTCTCTGTGCTACACTGTCTTCCCCATGACCCCCCCACACCATGTGTACTAATCATAATACCTCTCAATCCCTTTCTCCCTCCCTCCCCACCCACCCTTCCTCACCCCTCCCCTTTGGTAACCACTAGTCCCTTCTTGGAGTCTGTGAGTTTGCCACAATTTTTTTTTAAAAAAAGAACTAATCAAAATAGGTCTTAGCCTGATGAAAGGTATTGAGTAAGAAAAATTCTAAATCCAAATTCAGTCAGCTGCTTTTCTCCTCTTTTAAAAATCAATTCAATGATGAAGGGGTAGTTTAATAATCGTAATATTGCACATGTAATTGTAAATTAATGATAAAATAAATTATATTTAAAAAAATCAATTCAAGCTTTACTGGTGATTTTGTTGAAAAAACTGATGTGCCTATGGCATTAGACAAATTCATTACTCTAATCAGTCTCATACAACCGAAGAACCCAATATATTGGGGGCAGCTAATGTACTCCTAGAGAATGAAGTAGAAAAGTAAGTATCATCACTAAAGTTTGCTGAAAAAGAGACTTGCCTAAAGAACATAGTCCCCCCCACCAAATACTGAGGGGAGGGTGGTAGCTTAGAAATAAGTTATTCATCATATTCTATACAAAGTTTGAAATCTGCATTGAACTATATTAGCCTCATTCCTGATGTTTATTCAAAAAGGTGAAGATAAGAAAACTATAATTAAAAAATTAAGATACAATCCTTCAAAGGAAGATAAGTGCTTCATTGGGTTGTTGAAAGGGTTAAATGAGTTACTGCATGTAAAGCACTGAGCTAATGGTTGGCACATGGTATTACTCAACAAAAGTTACTCAAACTTTCTCCATCTTCTCATGTCCCTATTTTTTCCCTTAAACCAACATAAGAAAATTAGTTTTATAACATAAACATGAACAATATTTGAAATAACTTTATAAACTTTCAAAATGATCTTATAATTAGTATCATTTAATACTTAAAATAGTTTAATGATGGGGAAAAATGAAAGTTTGAGTGTCTACTATATGATACCTACTGTGCTAAGAATCTATTATTTCACTTAATTTGTTTAGGCAGCTTATTATTATCCTGATTTCACAGATAAGGGAACTGGGGTTCAGAAATATTTAGTAATTTGCCCAACTTCCCAGAGTAGTAGTAATTGGAAGGATTGATATTTGAATTCTGTCTAGCTCCAAAGCTCATACACTTCTCACTATAACTATCTTAAACCATTTGAGAGAGACTTTCTCATTCTCCTGTTTAATTATTCATCCATTCACTCCTTCATTCAATCAAACAATTCAATGGTACCAGGCACACTATACTAAGATGATGATATAAAGATGACTAAAACAGCCTCTGAGCTCTCATAGCCTAGAGGGTGTGTGTCTGGGAAGGAGAGGAATAGAGGAACACAAATCAAGAGCAATACAATTGAGTTAAGAGCTCAATAACATTAGTATAAGCTGAATTCCACTGAAACATGGAAGATAACTACTAGCTTGAAGGAATCTGGAAAGGCATTGCATAAGAAGTACCATTTCGGCTGAAATTTTTACAATGTGTGGTTACAACTTGACAAAAACCACCTACACAAAACCCACTTCCCCGTAAGGCTGGGAACAAAACAAAGATGCTTGCTTTTACAACCCTTATGCAATACAGTATTGGAAATTCGAGGCACTGTAATAAGGTAAGAAAGAGAAATAAAAGGCATATGGATTGGAAAGAGAGAAAAGTATTTCTACTTGCAAATGAGATAATTGGGTACATAGAAAATCCCAAGGAATCTTTAAACAAAAAATCCTAGAGATAGTTAACAACAAGGTCACAGGATATAAGATGAACACAAAATATTAATCACATTTCTCTATACTAAAAAAAAATGCAGGAACTAAAATTAAAAACACACTACCATCTACAACCACTCCAAAGAAAATTAAATACTTAAGTATATACTTGTCAAATCATGTGCAGGCTAAAAATTATAAAATGCTGATGTAAGAAATCTAAGAACACCTAAATAAACAGGAAGGCGTGTTCTTAGATTGGAAGACTCAACATGATAAAAATGTCAATTCTTCCCAAATTGATCTATAGGTTTAATGCAATTCCTACCAAAATTCCAGCAAAGCTTTTTGTAGATATAGACAAGCTTATTCTAAAATTTATAGGGAAAGATACAGACTCTAGAAGTGGTAAAACAAACTTGGCAAAGAATAAGTGGGAGGAATTATTCTATCCAAAATTAAAGCTTATAACATAGCTATAATAATCAAAACAGTGTGAAACTGGAAGAGGGATAGACACATAGATTAATGGAACAGAATAGAAAACCAAAAATCAGACCCACATACAAACATAAACATTCCTGATTTTTGACAAAAGTCAAAAGCAATTTAATGGAAAAAGGAAAACCTTTACAATAAATATTGCTGGAACAACTGACATCCATAGGCAAAGAAATGAACTCAACCTAAACTTCACACCTATATAAAACTTAAATAAAATGATTATGGACTTCAATGTAAAATATAAAAATACAAAACTTTTAGAAAAAAATGCAAAAAAATCTTTGTGATCTAGAATTAGGCAGAGTTCTTATACCTGACAGCAAAAGGATGATTCATAAAGGAAAAAACAGTAAGTTGGACCTCATTAAAATTAAACTTTTGTTCTAAAAAGCTCAGGTGAAAGGATGAAAAAGACAAGCTACAGACCAGGAGAAAATATGTGCAAACCACATACTTAACAAAGGACTAGTACCTAGAATATATAAAGATCTCTCAAAACTCAAAAGTAAAAAATCAAACAACCTAATTAGAAAACGGGCACAAGAAATGAAGGGACCTTACAACAAAAAGAATATATAAATGGCAAATAGCACATAAAAAGATGTTCAACATTACTACCATTACAGAAATGCAAATCAAAACCACAATGCATTAATATCACTATACACTTGTCAGAAAGGTTAAATTAAAAGTAGTGATGGAGATTTCAAGATTGCGGCACGAGTAGGGTGGCAGAAAACTCCTCCCAAAACCATAAATATTTTGAAAATACAGCAAATACAACTATTCCAAAAAGAGAGACCAGAAGATACAGTACAACAGCCAGGCTACATCTACATCTGCGAGAACTCAGCACTCACGAAAAGGATAAGATACAAAGCCCTGACACAGTAAGACCCAAGCACTGCCCCCGACCCCATCTCAACAGTGGGAGGAAAAGAATCACACTGGGGAGGGAGTGGAAGCACAGGACTGCTAAATAATGAGCCCTAGTAATCTGCATAGGAGTACAGACACATATTGCATGGTATACTAGATATTAGAGAAACGGAAAAGTAAAATCCAAGACTAAGACTGTGAACAGGTCCCCACAGCTGGCTGCCCTGGGACAAAAGAAAAGCCGGCACTTTAAGTCTTAAAGGGACAAGGGTTTAACAGGTGGACAAAATCGTCTTTTCACACTCAGCCTAGCAGGCTGGGAACTTTAAGGAACTTCAGGCGCCATAACCCCTTGGGTGGCAACACGGCTCCAAAGCCCCTCACAGCGATAAGCAGCCTGCTGTTCATTCCCTTCTGCCAGCACTGCAAGCAAACCGGTTGACCCGCCATTGCTGTGGAGCAGCCGGGGAGCAGCTCTGCCCACAGGAATCACAGAGTCTTCTCCCAGCACACAGCTAACCAGGCCAGATCCAGACACTGCCCCCTGCACGCAGCTGCCTGGCACAGACAGCAGAGAGAAAGCACACAGCCCGGAAGGCACAAAGGGGCTTTATTCTCAGGGCAAACATGCACGGCTCACCTGTAACTCCAGCTAGTGCCGGAGGCCATCCTGGGGGTGGCTTGGCCCACAGCAGCTCACAGGATCAAAAAAAAGAGGCTGACCCCGCACCCGGTTGACTAGCACAGGCAGAAGGAGCTGGTGCAAAGTCGGGAAGGCACGAAGGGGTGTCATTCTCACAGGAGAACACACGATGCGTGCGCTCGACCCCCACGAGGGCCCTAGGCCACCCCGAGGGCCGCACTGCCCACGGCAGCTCAGGGGATCAACCCACAGACTGCTGCTCCCTGTGTGCAGTTAACCGGCAAGGCAGTGGGACTGGAAAGGCAACAAGCAAGCAGGAACTTTGTTCTCCCAACTGACACACGCACCACTTCTGGCGATCACTTCTATCACCATGTAAGGGTAGAAGAACCTGGTTCACTCCAAAATCACTCAAACGCCAGAGAGAGGGCCTGGTGAGACCGAAATAACCAATCTTCCTGAAAAAGAATTCAAAATAAAAATCATAACCATGCTGATGGAGATGCACAGAAATATGCAAGAGCTAAAGGATGAATTCAAGAGTGAGATAAAAGAAATGTAACAAACAATGGAAGGATTTAAGAGCAGACTGGATGAAGTGGAAGAGACTTAATAGAATAGAAATCAGACAAGAGAAATACAGAGAAGCTGGGACAGAGAGAGACAAAAGAATCTCTAGAAACAAAAGAATATTAAGAAAACTGTGTGACCAATCAAAATGGAACAATATTTGTATTATAGGATTACCAGAAGAAGAAGAGCAAGAAAAAGGGATAGAAAGTGTCTTTGAAGAAATAATTGCTGAAAAATTCCCCAATCTGGGGAAGGAAATAGTTACTCAGAACATGGAAGTCCACAGATCTCCCAACACAAGGGACACAAGGAGGACAACACCAAGACATATAATAATTAAAATGGCACAGATCAAATACAAAAACAGGGTATAAAAAGCAGCCAGAGAGCGAAAAAAAGATCACCTACAAAGGAAAACCCATCAGGGTATCATCACACTTCTCAGGAGAAACCTTACAGGCCAGAAGAGAATGGCATGAAATGATCAATGCAATGAAACAGAAGGGACTCAAAAAAGAATACTGTATCCAGCAAGATTATCATTTAAATTGGAAGAAGGGATTCAACAATTCCCAGATAAGCAAAAGTTGAGGGAATTTACCTACCATAATCCACCTCCACAGGGTATTTTAAAGGGACTGCTCTAGATGGAAGCACTAAACATGTCACCAGAGAAAGTAAAATCACAGCAAAGAAAGTGGACCAACCAAATATTAAGTAAAGGCAAAATAAAATCAGCTATGCACAAAATCAGCCAAGGGAAACAGAAAAGACTACAGAATAAAACACCTAACATATAAAGAGTGGAGGAGGAAGAATAAGAAGGGAGAGAAATAAAGAATCATCAGACTGTGTTTATAATAGCGTAATAAGTGAGTAAAGTTAGATGGTTAGATAGTAAAGTAGCTACCCTTGAACCTTTGGTAACCAAGAATCCAAAGCCTGCAATGGCAATAAGTACATATCTATCAATAATCACCTTAAATATAAATAGACTGAATGCACTGATCAAAAGACACAGAGTAATAGAATGGATAAAAAAGCAAGACCCGTCTATATGCTGCTTACAAGAGACTCACCTCAAACCCAAAGACATACACAGACTAAAAGTGAAAGGATGGATAAAGATATTTCATGCAACTAATAGGAAGAAGAAAGCAGGTGTCACAGTACTTGTATAAGACAAAACAGACTTCAAACCAAAGTAAAAAGAGATAAAGAAGGACATTACATAATGATAAAGGGGTCAGTCCCACAAGAGGATATAACCATTATAAACATCTATGTACCGAACCCAGGAGCACCTACATATGTGAAACAAATACTAACAGAATTAAAGAAGGAAATAGAATGCAATGTATTCAGTTTAGGAGACTTCAACACACCACTCTCTCCAAAGGGCAGATCAACCAGACAGAAAATAAGTAAAGACACTGAAGCACTGAACAAAACACTACAACAGATGGACCTAACAGACATCTACAGAACTCTACACCCAAAAGCAGCAGGATACACATCTTCTCAAGTGCACAGGGAACATTTTCCAGAATAGACCACATACTAGGCCACAGAAAGAGCCTAAGTAAATTCAAAAAGACTGAAATTCTACCAACCAACTTCTGATATGACAAAAGTATAAAACTAGAAATAAATTGTACAAAGAAAACAAAAAGGCTCACAAACACATAGAGGCTTAACATGCTCCTAAATAATCAATAGATGAATGACCAAATTAAAACAGAGATCAAGCAATATATGGAGACAAATGAAAACAACAGCACAACACCACAATTTCTGTGGAACACAGTGAAGGCAGTTCTAAGAGGAAAGTATATAGCTATCCAGGCCTATTTAAAGAAGGAAGAACAATCCCAAATGAATAGTCTAAACTCACAATTATTGAACCTGGAAAAAGAAGAACAAATGAGGCCCAAAGTCACCAGAAGTCACCCAAACATATACAGTCAATTAATATATGATAAAGGAGCCTTGGCTATACAATGGGGAGATGACAGCCTCTTCAGCAGCTGGTGTTGGCAAAACAGGACAGCTATATGTAAGAGAATGAAACTGGATTACTGTCTAACCCCATACACAAAAGTAAACTCAAAATAGATCAAAGACCTGAATGTAAGTCATGAAACCATAAAACTCTTAGAAAAAAACATAGGCAAAAATCTCTTGGACATAAACATAAGTGACTTCTTCAAGAACATATCTCTCTGGGCAAGGGAAACAAAAGCAAAAAATGAACAACTGGGACTATATCAAGCTGAAAAGCTTCTGTACAGCAAAGGACACCATCAGTAGAACAAAAAGACATCCTACAGTATGGGAGAATATATTCATAAATGACATATCCGATAAGGGGTTGACATACAAAATATATAAAGAACTCACATACCTCAACAAACAAAAAGCAAATAATCCAATTAAGAAATGGGCAGAGGACATGAATAGACACTTCTCCAAAGAAGAAATTCAGATGGCCAACAGGCACATGAAAAGATGCTACACATCACTAATCATCAGAGAAATGCAGATTAAAACCACAATGAGATATCACCTCACACCAGTGAGGATGGCCAACATCCAAAACACAAACAACAACAAATGTTGGCGAGGATGTGGAGAAAAGGGAACCCTCCTACACTGCTGGTGGGAATGCAAATTAGTTCAACCATTGTGGAAAGCAGTATGGAGGTTCCTCAAAAAACTCAAAATAGAAATACCATTTGACCCAGGAATTCCACTCCTAGGAATTTACCCTAAAAATGCAGCAGCCCAGTTTGAAAAAGACAGATGCACCCCTATGTTTATCGCAGCACTATTTACAATAGCCAAGAAATGGAAGCAACCTAAGTGTCCATCAGTAGATGAATGGATAAAGAAGATGTGGTATATATACCCAATGAAATATTATTCAGCCATAAGAAGAAAACAAATCCTACCATTTGCAAGAACATGGATGGAGCTAGAAGGTATTATGCTCAGTGAAATAAGCCTGGTGGAAAAAGACAAGTATCAAATGATTTCACTCTTATGTGGAGTATAAGAACAAAGAAAAAACTGAAGGACCAAAACAGCAGCAGATTCACAGAACCCAAGAATGGACTAATAGTTACCAAAGGGAAAGGGACTGGGGAAGATGGGTGGGAAGGGAGGGACAAGGAGGGAAAAGGGGCATTACAATTAGCAGATGTAATGTTGGGGGACACGGGGAGGGCTGTACAACTCAGAGAAGACAAGTAGTGATTCTATAGCATCTCACTACACTGATGGACAGTGACTGTAATGGGGTTGGTAGGGGGGACCTGATGAAGTGGGTAGTTTAATAACCATAATATTGCACATGTAATTATAGATTAATGATACCAAAATAAATTATTTTTAAAAAATGGGCAGAGGATCTGAATAGACCCTTTTCCAAAGAAGAAATTCAGATGGACAACAGGCACATGAAAAGATGCTACACATCACTAATCATCAGAGAAATGCAAATTAAAACCACAATGAGATATCACCTCACACCAGTAAGGTTGGTCAACATCCAAAACACAAACAACAGCAAATGCTGGCAGGATGTGGAGAAAGGGGAACCCTCCTACATTGCTGGTGGGAATGCAAATTAGTTCAACTATTGTGGAAAGTAGTATGGAGGTTCCTCAAAAAACTCAAAATAGAAATACCATTTGACCCAAGAATCCCACTCCTAGGAATTTACCCTAAGAATGCAGCAGCCCAGTTTGAAAAAGACATATGCACCCCTATGTTTTTCGCAGCACTGTTTACAATAGCCAAGAAATGGAATCAACCTAAGTGTCCATCAGTAGATGAATGGATAAAGAAGATGTGGTATATATACACAATGGAATATTTATTATTCAGCCATAAGAAGAAAACAAATCCTGCCATTTGCAACAACATGGATGGAGCTAGAAGGTATTATGCTCAGTGAAATAAGCCAGACCGAAAAAGACAAGTATCAAATGATTTCACTCATATGTGGAGTATAAGAACAAAGAAAAAAACTGAAGGAACAAAAGCGCAGCAGACTCACAGAACCCAAGAATGGACTAAGAGTTACCGAACGAAAGGGACTGGGGAGGACGGGTGGGAAAGGAGGAACAAGGGGGGAAAAGGGACATTACGATTAGCAGCCATAATGTAGGGGTGGGGCATGGGGAGGGCTGTACAACTCAGAGAATACAAGTAGTGATTCTATAGCATCTCACTACACCGATGGACAGTTACCGTAATGGAGTACCTTAGGGGGACTTGATGAAGTGGGGATTTAGCAACAACAATGTTGCACATGTAATCGTAAATTAATGATACAAAAAAAAGATGTAAACAGGGAAGTCAAAAAAGACAAATAAATATAGGAAGTGTTCAGCTTCAGAGGCAATCAGAGAAATGAAAGTTTAGATGCAATACCAATTTTCACCTATCATGTGTAGTTAATTGTATTTGGTTTGTTCAATGTGTATTTACTACTGCCAATATTTAAGTGCTGGGAAATTACTACTTTTTTCCACTCATCCTTGGAGAATTATAAATGGATAGAACCTTTCCAGAGGGTGTGTGCATCAACATAGAAGAAAAAGTCTTCCAGCTCCTCTTGTGAAGAGTGAGAGTTGAAGAATGATTTTAGACCATTATGCTTTTTACACATCAACAACTGTTCTGGAGAAGTTCCATTCTCCACCCTAAAGGCTCTTCCTCACATCTCATTCTCTTGCTGTAAACTTTTCTTAGAAAAATATCTCAGTGCCTCAAAAATAACTCACATAAAAAGCCTACTCCATTAAAAGGTGTTTAGAAAACACAAGAATCTCATTCACACTCACATGCTATTCCAGCTAAAATCTATACAGATGAGGAACTGCTACAGAAAGTCAACTCAATGAAAAAATCCACATCACTGACTCACCTTCAAGTCTGCATGTATTTCTTAAGAATATTATGTATTACAACATAGTTGTAACTCCTCCACTTTTTTAAACACATATAAACTTTTATTAAAATGAGCCAGCAATGCAGCTGGACACAGAAAGTGAACAGTAATATAACAAATCAAATGAAAGAAGTATTTGAATAAATTATCTGACTACATTTACCCTAAGTATAAATTCAGTGTAATCTATCAATCAGTAGTGTCCTAAGAACAGTGGTTTCCTAAAATTAGCTAAGAGCATCTATAACTCTATGTATAGCAATTATTAAATATAATTTGGCAATATGGTACATTAGGAGGAACACTTAATTGGAAATCAGGACACCTGGGACATTAGAGCTTAGTGACTTTAGCAAGTCATTTAAAAGTTCTCTCAGACTTTTTTTCAGTATGAAAGGAATGGATTGGATTACCTGACCTCTAAGCATTCAACTAACTCTAGAACTAAGTATTAATACTTCGCTGATGGTATCCATCCTTCTCACTTAGATTTGAAAAAAAACATGTACTAAGATATAAATTGAATTTCAACCAGAAAATCAAATTTTGTACTTTGGAATACAGAGTTTAAGAAATTTTAAAGCAAATATATAAATAGATGTGATATGTTTATACATTTTTCTCAGTACAAAAAAACCTACAGTATTAAAAAATTTGACTATATCCCGTTTGCAGATGACATATTATACATAGAAAACCCTAAAAAAAATCCACCAAAAAACTATTAGAATAACTGAATTCAGCAAAGTTGCAGGATACAAAATTAATACACAGAAATCTGTTGCATTCCTATATACTAACAATGAACTAGCAGAAAGAGAAATCAGAAAAACAACTCCATCAAAAAGAATAAAATCTAGGAATAAACCTACCCAAGGAAGTGAAATACCTATACTCTCAAAACTATAAGACACTCATGAGAGAAATTAAAGAAGACACCAATGAATGGAAATCTATCCTATCCCATGCTTATGGATAAGAATTCATATTGTCAAAATGTCCATCCTGCCCAAAGCAATTTACAGATTCAATGCAATCTCTATCAAAATACCAAAAGCATTCGTCAATGAACTAGAACAAATAGTTCTAAAATTCATATGGAACCACAAAAGACCACAAATAGCCAAAGCAATCCTAAGAACAAAGCTGGGGGGATTACGCTCCCCAACTTCAAGCTCTACTACAAAGCTATAGTAAATAAAACAGTTTGGTACTCGCACGAGAACTGACCCATAGATCATGGAACAGAATAGAGAGCCCAGATATAAACTCACACATATAGGGTCAATTAATATACAATAAACGAGCCATGAATATACAATGGGGAAAAGACAGCCTCTTCAATAACTGGTGCTGGGAAAACTGGACAGCTATATGCAAGAGAATGAAACTGGGTTACTATCTTAATCCATACACAAAACTCGAAATGGATCAAAGACCTTAAAGTAAGTCATGAAACCATAAAACTCACAGAAGAAAACATAGACAAAAATCTCTTGGACATAAACATGAGCAATTTTTTCCTGGACACATCTCCACAGGCAAGGGAAACAATAAAAAATGAACAAGTAGGACTACATCAAACTAAAACCTTCCGTACAGCAAAGGGCACCATCAATAGAACAAAAAGGCAGCCTACAGTATGAGAAAATATATTCATAAATGACTCATCTGATGGGGGTTAACATCAAAAATACATAAATAACTCATCTGCCTCAACACTCAAAAGACAAATAACCCAATTAAAAAAATAGGCGGAGGACCTGAACAGACATTTCTCCAAAGAAGAAATTCAGAAGGCCAACAGGCACATGAAAAGATGCTCCACATCACTAGTCATCAGAGAAATGCAAATTGAAACCACAATGAGATATCAGCTCACACCAGTTAGAATGGCCACTGTCCAAAAGACAAAAATAACAAATGTTGGCGAGGATGCGGAATAATGGGAACCCTCCTGTTGGGAACCCAACACTTTTGGTAGCAATGTAAATTGGAGCAACTGCTGTGGAAAACAATATGGAGGTTCCTCAAAAAACTAATAATAGAAATGCTTATTTGATCCAGTAATTCCACTTCTACAAATTTACCTGAAGAAAACAAAATCCCTGATTTGAAAAGATATATACACCCTTATGTTTATCAATGCACTATTTGCATAGCCGAGATATGGAAGCAACCTAAGACTCAACAGATGAATGGATAAGGGAGATATGGTACATATACACAATGAATATTATTCAGCCATAAAAAGAAAAGAAATCCTGCCATTTGCAACAACATGGATGGATCTAGAGGGTGCTATGCTCAGTGAAATAAGCCAGGCAGAGAAAGACAAATACCATATGATTTCACTTATTTATGGAGTATTAAAAAAAAGCGAAACAGAAGGCAAAAAACAGCAGTAGACTCAAGACATTGAGAAGTGAGTAGTGGTTACCAAGGGGAGGGGTTGGGACAGGTTAGGGGGAAGATGAGGCAAATTAAGGGGCACAATAACTTGCAATCACAGTATAAGTTGGTCACGGGGGGGTAGTACAGCATGGAGAATACAGTCAATGATTCTGTAACATATTTCTACATTGACAGATAGTAACCGCACTAGAGGGAGTGAGAATTTAATAACATAGTAACTGTTGAACCACTGTGTTGTACATATAAAATCAACATAAGATTGTATATCAATAATAATTCAAATATATATATATATATATATATATTTGAGTAAATCCCTTGTAATAACATTTGCTGAATCCTGTATATGAAAATAGATAACCATTTCCAATATTAAGATAACACTTTCTGGAGGCTTTCAAGTGTTAACAATTGGTTATTACAACTATTTTCCCAAGCACAGCTCCCTATACAACTATATATACATGAGTATGGTAATTTACTCAATTCTCTGTACAACAATACAAATCTCATATTTAGCATCACACAATATTCATATTAGTTCCCCATAAGTAGTATAAATATTTGAAGGAGAAAAATACATGAATAAAGCAAAGACACAGAGATTGAATTCTGATCTGGCCAATTCCACTTTCTATCTCTACTCCTCCTACCCCCATCTCAAGGGTCCCTCGCAAAAGAAAGCAATCTTGCTAAGGTTTTTCTATCACATGTTATTTCCAACTCCAATTCCTAATCTGTCATTTACTAGCTCTGTGATCTTTGGCAACTCCTTAAACTTCCATTTTCTTATCTTTAAAACTGAAGTACTAGTACCAGCCTATGAGCAGTGTTGCGAAGATAAAAAAGGATTATGTGCCTGGCACATTAAAAGTCAATGAATGTTAGCTCTTATGATTATTATTATTGACTTAAGAATATTTAGTGATATTTATTTTAAAATAGTACTAAAAAAGACTATTAAATTATGAACTGACTTGTGAACTTTTTCAAGTTTCCATTCTTCCATTCTTCTAACTCTCCTGAGAAACAGTGTATGTTCATTGATGCAGCAGTGTAGAATTTGCTTTTTATAATTAAAATTTTTTTCTTCCTTTTTAGTCCTGTCAACTATTATGCAAACTCCTTGAGCCAGAACCTTATTTCATAACCCTATATTCATGTAATTGTGCTTATTACATTGTAATTATTTATTTCTCTATTATTCTCCCTTCCTAGGCTCTGAGCAATTCCAAAGCAGAGGGCATACTTGTATTTATATCCTGAGCGCTTAGTAATCAGACATAAAATAGGTCTCAGTAAATGTTTTTTGGGTAAATGAATGAATTAATCCTTTTTCCCCCTGCCATGCCTTACACAGCATTCTACACATAATAGGAACTCAGTAGAGCTCATTAATTAATTCATGCAGAAATCTTTTGGACCCAACCACATAAAGCTTTATCTTGCCTCAGAAAAGCACTTCTATTTTAAAGTTTAGCTACTAACATTACAAATTAAAAGTTTTAGTCTAACACATATCAATAAATAGCTTCAATGACTAACCATATCAAGGCTAGCTCTATAAGGATTTAGAAGCCATTATTCTAATTAATTAACTTGTGAACCTCAACATGGAAAAAAATCCAGTTACACAATCAAAAAAGGTTATCCCTCGCAAATTTATACCTAGAAAAGATAGTGAGAAAAACCATCAGAAAGTTTGAATCTGTAGATTGAAATGGCTAAAGTATTTTTATGCCTGAATTGAAGCCATGGTTCTCAGGAGAAATAAGAGTTATGGAGCAAAGTGATCCAAGCCTATCTCCAGAAAACAGTCCTTGATACTCAGACACTCAATATGTTGCCTTCTCCCTGATTTTAACTCCTGGGGGACTCCTCTTATTTCCAGATTGACAGATACTCAAAACTTGCTCTGTCTCCTAAAATAAAAGTCCATCCATTTCCTAAAAGGCAAATAACCCGAATGGCACACTTTGGGCACAGTAGGTTTACTACCCAAGTAACTAGAACTATCCCTAGTGTTCAGCCTGCTGCTGCTGCTGCTGGTAGAATAGAAACGCTTTTCTTAGTTTCTAAGTTACATTCGTGGAATGTTTAAGTGTACTGCACATTCTTTCACTGTATCAGCTAAACTGATTTTACACTGCATACGTAATTTCATAAGGACACCATAAAAAATTCTACACTTGAATGAATCTGGGAAGAAACGTCATCTTTGCACACACACTCTTCTTTCAACTCAATTCGCTCCAGAGGAAGCACATTTTAGGGTTTTTCCTCAAGAATATCCCTCTCCCGTCTCCACGCCACACTTTTGGAGCAGCAAATCGTTCATTATCCCACTAAGACTCTTCGCTGAAAGAACCTTTCCAACTAATACAAGTTCACCAGGACCGTACTTTCACATCTCAAGTCTGCGGAGGATTTCTTTGGAATGGGATGGGGGGGGGGGGCTTGAAGGCCCGGGACACCACTATATCCGCCACGCTTAATAAGGACCCACATCCTGGCGCCCAGGCCAGGACCAGCCTCAGGTGTACCCCATAGAGCGGCACCCCATCCCCACCAGTGCAAAGCAAACCGGGCCCAACCTCTGTGCTCCCACTCAACATACCCTCCTCCTCGCTGTACCACCACTTCTTTCCACTTATTTCCCGATGTAGCCCGGTCCCTTTATCCAGTTCTGAGTCCCCATAACCCTCTTGCTCACAACACACACACACACTTCCGCGCTCTGGCCCCTGCCCCTTGAACCCTATTACACCCTGGTCCCTCCCCCTGGACCTCACAGCAGCTCTAGCCTTCCGCGCGTGCCCCAGTGCAGACCGGCGCTCTGACCCTGTACCCACTAGACCGGGTCCTTCCCTACACGTCACAACGGGCCAATTCCTCCCGCGACCCGACCTTCTCCAGCCCCTCCCTAGGCGTTACCCCCTGCACCCCGTTACCTCAGGCCCCGCCCCCCTGAGGGTGTCGCACTCACCGCTCCTGCAACCGCATCCTTAACCGCCGCGGCTGCTATAGCTACAGGGAGCCAAGGCAACCAGATCTCGCGACACTTTTCCCAGGTCCGGCGAGAAAAGCCGAGAAGAGCCTCTCGCAGGAAAGTAAATGAGTCAGGTTGAGGACGGATGAGTGTATCTCGCGATAGCACTGTATAAGATGGCGGCCGAAACCCTTTTCAGGGGTACCCTGGAAAAGTCTGGAGGTGGTGGTGGGCGAGGAAATCATGAGCTGGAGGGAGAGTCGGAAAACTATCGTAGGCAGGACGGCCGGGCTGGGCAAGTTAGTATGGTGAACCCTACTCTGAATTAAATTGAGGGACGTGGCCTTCTTTTCCCAAGTGCCTCATTGTTAGAGCAGTGTCGCCGTTAGCTGAAATTATTACGTTTTCCCTGAATTTTCCGTGTGAATACTGAGTAGAGATGGAACGAGCGAGCCAGAAATTCACCTTCCTGTCTTAACTCGTTCCCTTACTTCAAGAAGTTTTTATCCATTTTTCACTGGTATTTGGCTTCACAGAGATGACGTTTATCCATGGGTGCCCCACTCCCCATCAGTTCGCCAGACCTAAACAGGAAATAAAAGTTTTTTTTTTAATTGGACGCAAGCACAGGTGTTTAGCCTTGAATGAGGAATTGGTGTGTAACTTGATCTTTGCACTTGTTGCTTGCCAGCCAGTGGACATAATCCTTACTTCTGGTTGGGCTTTCTCTCTACTCTCTTGAGTAACACATGGAACAGAAGGTGGGCTTAAAGGACGTTGGTCAACAAGGCAGAGTAAAACAGGAACAAATGAGGGAATAGAAACAATAAATGGAGAACTCATTTTTTTAAGCCTCTGAGTAGCTCCCACAATGTAAAGCAATGTTGCCCAGCAGAAGTACATTGCGAGCCACATTATGCAATTTAAAATTCCAAGTAGCCACATTTTTAAAAAGTAAATACGAAATTAATTTTAGTAATTGTGGGTAAAATTGTAATATTTCCATAATATCTTGCCTGGCTTTAATATATCTGCATATCAATAGGCGTTCAGAGGTGGAAAGAAGTATGGCTTTAGTGCATTTGCATCATCCCTCAGGGGTGGAGAGAAGTCGTCTCCATATCAATGCGTAATTACCTGGGCCAGGAGGGCTTATCGGTACCTGAGAGGGTAAGGGGAGGAGGCTGGCTTTTTTGCTGGCTTCTTCAGGAGCCGAGGAGAAAGACGGCCTTGAACTGCAGTTTGTAAGCAACGAACAGGTTTTAAACTTTATTTCTCCCTTTGACTGATTTCAGTTTTTAGAGGCATTTTGCGCCGGGATTTCCTCTCCCCAGACTTAGAGTAACTTAACCCAACATTAAAATATTTCAACGTGTAATCAATATTTTTATATTACAAATGAGATATTTTGCATTCTTTTCATACTAAGCCTTCAAAACCTAGTGTTCATATTTAGAGTATCTCAAGTCAGACTAGGCACATTTCAAGAGCTCTGTAACCACATGTGGCTAGTCTCACGTTCTACACCCTAGACTAGGGAATGCCCTATTTTGGTTACTTTAGGGGGATAGTATCACGGCATGTGGGGCATGTAGAAGAAACCCTTAAAGTTGCTAACTCAAGTGGCTGCAGAGGCTAGGCAAGAAACAGTAAAAGTAAATGGTGTTAAACAATAGGTAGTTAAACTCTCTAGGACCCACTGGAGAGTGCATACTTCTGTCTAAGAGAAGTTCTCCTGAGCTAATTTTTAAAACACAATGATAGCAAACAAAATGTCTATGAGCAGTATAGACAGCTGACTCTGCAGCCAGTATGTGATCTCAGTGAACTGTGTTATTCAAATGTATGAAACATTTTTGAAGAAAGGATGTATGTATTAACAATAGTGTTCAAGCAAAAGGAGAGCAAAGCTTCAGGATTTGACTGGTTTTCTGGCCAGATCCTATGCAAATATGCACTTTAATGCGATAAACCATTGCAACTTGTGTAATTTGACTTCCAAGTAGACTTCTCTACTAAGGAGATCATTTCACAGCCAACCTGGGCTCTCTGAAAATTAATAATTTTACATCATGATTTTTTATTATATTTAAGATTGCAGACATTCTGAGCTTGGAAAAAATTAAGTTACTAGGTCATCAGAGCTTTTGACTAGCAGACCCTGGACTTTTCCTTAACCACAATTTTAAGGGTAGGTATTTAATTACTTTATGGTTGACTGGGAAATACCTTTGTCACATGAAAGTTGTTATTTGCCTTTGTGCCTCTGATGCCTGATGTAGTACCTGGTATACAGTAGGCACTCAATGAACATTATTAAAGGAATATAGTGTTGGGGGAGCGTTGAGTATTTCCTTGGTCCTTGTCCCCGCCACACAAAGAATTGAAGGGCAGAGACACAGTAGTGAAGCAGAGTAAAAGCTTTATTTAAAGTTACTTAAAGAGAGAAGTGCAGCAGGCAACCTCAGTAAGGAGAGGCGCCCTGAAAGGTTGGAGAAAGTTTAAGATTAAAAGGTTACATACTTAGAAAGTGTGGGCCACCTCAGAGAGAGGGGTGCCCCCTGAAGGGTTGAAAAGAGAGTTTAAAGTTAGGTTTAGCACTTGGAAAGTGCGGGTGACCTCAGAGAGAGGAGCACCCCGAAATGTCGGGGGTTCCCTCTTTAAAGGATTCTTTAGCAATGTGACTAAGGGCTGGGGGTGCAAACTTGTTAAGTGGTCTTCAAATACTTAGAATTAACTTAACACAAGGAAGTTCCTGCTCTGATTTCTCCCTGGGATACCGGCGTCTTGGTCTGGGAGCAGATCAAACAGGCTGCCTGCCCAGCCCCCAAGGTGGGGTGAGTTATTGTCTGTTTGCTAAAGAGTAAGTTAAGAATCTTACATTTTTAACTAACTGGGTATTAAAATACAATCTTTAAAATGGAATCCATCCTGCCTTTCACTATGTTGTTTATGGTTGGGCCTGCATGCTAAATTAGTTGCCTAGGTTACAAACTACTTAATTAGGGCCGGAAGGAGAAAAAACAGCATATAGGAAAGAAAGTAAGCTGGGCCTGGATGATTAACACAATAAAGACAAGGGCTATGCTGAGGTACCTTCCTTTATCTGGGAAGTATTCAAACATTCCCGGCCAAGTTGCTCTTGGCTTTTTGAGCTTTAATTGATTAATTTTGGGTCTTTTTTAGTGAACTTTCTGGCCTTTTTCTCTTTCCACCCCGCTCATATCTATTTTCCTGCCTAACATTATAGTGCTTAACTTTGGGAGGAGGGTTCACAGACTTTTAAACATGGAAGTCTGATGAATGTTATGAACCCTCATCCAGATCCTGTCTGTGCCCTACTCATATATATTACCTCAGCCCACTCCCCGGGTTTACTACAGCTTTGGAAGACAGATGCTGTACAAGCCTATAGCTTCTGACAGCAAACACCTGGGTATCTCTGCCTGAAAATGCTTGCAGAGTTAACATTCCCTGTAGCAATCCGCAACCAGTGAGAGATGGGATTTGGTGGCTAAATATGCCAGTTCCACACTCCCTAGGTGGGCCATTCTGAGGTATGATCTGTAGTGTTTCTCAAAATTTACCAACACATAAGAATCACCTGGAAAGATTAATAAAACACAGATTATTGAGTCTGCATTTTTAACCAAGCTCCCATGAGATCATGATGCTGCCAATCCATGGATGGCACTTTCTCGGAGTCCCAATGGGATTCAGCTCCAATTACCCAAAGCCCCTTTATTGGCTTTCTTGTCCCTCCTCTACACTGCTTGGATTTCTGGGATCACCACCCAAATGACCTACTTGTATTCAAATCTTTGTTTCAGGGTCTATTTGAGGGTACATCCAAATATGACACTATCATTAGAAAAATTCACATAGAAATAGAGTTTTGAGCACCAGTTTTGAGGAAGTATGAATCCCCTGAAATGTACTTAGGTTGTAAAGGAAAGTGACCAGGATAAACATTAAATGACCCAAGATCCGTGAAAATTTGATAAGTCTACACAGACTTTAACAACCTAATATAATCATTAATGTCTCGTGGAGCTGGTTGAATTCAGCCAGCTTTCCTCAGAAGTTATTTTCCCAGATCCTATTAAATCATCTCTTTTTGCCTCCTGGTCTGCATCACTTTTGCTTTATGGAATGCAGAAGTAAATCTGAAACTCTAAAGAAACCTCATGTTTGAAATCAGTAAAAAATGTTCTTGCTCATTTCTGTTGAGCTGTCGTTTCTTCCCAATCACAGGGCTTATTGGACCTGAAGCGCTGAAGCACTGCTGTGACCCTTAGATCTTTTCTTGCTGCATTCACACAGCACACGAAGTCAGCCATACTATAATTGCAGCTGGTTTCTCCCACATCCTTCTGGATTCCAATATGGTTCCCTATTCTATTTCATCCTTTTGGGAATCTGTAAACTCTGACACATTCCTAAGCCCACTCTGGTGTCATCTGGAAACTTTATGGCATGCTTTAGTTCTGTGATATTTGGGTAATCATAATTACCCCAGTTTCTAATTAGCTACATAAAGAGCACTGACACCAGGATCACCAGCACCTATTTCCTAACCACAGCACATAATAGCTTCTCAGCTTTGCCCAAAGGTGACTGTGCATGATTATGTGTCTTATGTACTATAGAATAAGTATGTCTTTGTGTACACCTATGAGTGTGGTTTCATGGGTGTGGGTGTGTAAGTGAAAGGACCAAACTAATGCCATGACAGGCCCCAGAAAGCCTCAGAAATCAGAGGGCCTGAGTTTCAGTTTCCCCGAAACCACCTGAAAGAATAGGAAAATTTTAAGTAGGCTCTGACCCTTGGCCTGAGTCATAAAAACCGGCCTGAACACAATGACACAATAGCTTGCAAACCCGTGCCTAGGTAATCCTCCTCAAAACTGATAGATTGTGAAGATAAAGCCCTGTGAGACCCTAATTGAAATAGTTTTGCTATTGAATCATCAGCAGACCTCCCCCTTGCCTCCCCCTGGTTGTGGTCCCTTTTCCTTTAAAACCTCCTGTGATTTCTGCTCGGGGTCGGACTCTGCTCCTGCGTGAGATATGAGTCTTGACCCCAGCGCGCTGGTGAAATCAATAAACCTCTTGCTGTTTGCATCAAGACCGGTCTCTTGTGAGTATTTGGGTCGCCGTCCATCCCGGGGCTGAGCAGGGCCTGTTTTCCGGGCCTTACATAAGCAACTAGCACACAGGTCTCATCTTGAAGTCTGAATAACTAATGTTTAGTATTTTACTTTAATTAGTCTCTGTACATTGTCAGCCTCAGTTGTCATCTGCCCTCAAATATCAGAGGAAGCATAAGTTCATTTCTTTGGAAGTTTATTGACTGTTACTAGTAGCAGAGCAAATAACATAAAAGAGCAGACTCCATACAGAGCAGATATAGGGGAGCTCTGAGTTGGTGAGGAAGGATGCTTGGAGTGGGCACTTGGAATGAAGGATGGAAAGGCAGATCTCTCCCTCATTTTTCCCTCCATTCCTGCAAGGATACTGGATTTACAGTGGGGACATCCTGCCTAGCATTTCCTCTCCAAATTGGATGCAGAGAGGGGCACTTGGTGCAAAGTAGAGTAGGAAACACCTCACAGCTCCTCTGTTTCTCCATCCAAGGGGATGCCAATATCCACATTGTAGTCTACAGGCTCCCCAGAACTCAGCCAGGGAATAGGGGTTCGATTGAAAGAAGGCCTATTGGAAAGGCTCTGGTTGTAGAGGACCAGAGGTTCACTCAGCAGGGGCCCCAGGTCAAACTTGGGCATCTGGAAGGTCATGCGTTTGGAGGCCTTCTCATATCCACCATAAGGCATTGCCGTCCTGAAAAGGAGATACATTATTTAACTAAAAATCAGAGCAAGGAACAGCTTTATCAGTGAAATACCACCCTGTTTCAAGGCAGGGGAAATTCTAGTTTGAGCTGCTTCTGCACTCATTCCTCTCCCTTAGCGCTGCAGTCCCCCTTCCTGGTTTGCTTGTTTTCCGAAAGCTAACAATGAGAAGAGGAGTCCAGTGGGGGTACTAGTACTGGATAGAGGGTCTCATGGGTAGTTGTGACCCAGACCAGCATTTCAGAGAAAGTAATCCCAAACTCGATAGACCCAAGAGTCTAAGACTGCCGTAAATTAACAGTGTAAAGACCCCCCTCAAAACTCCTACCCTACTTTCAGAGGATAGTGCATGGCCTGGCTAAGAGGAATTAACATTTTCTGGAAAACTCAGGCTCCTTAGAACCAATTGCAAAAGTACTTCTCTAGAGCCTCTCCATCTTGCTTTTACACAGATCTCCTATCCACAATTTAGAGAAGCCCAGTTCGAAAAGAATAGATACTTAAGTAGGGTATAAAGAAATAGAATCATAACACAGGGACAGTAATGGAGTCCTAATCTTAAATGAAGGGAGCCTCCAGAAGCCTTTAAATGTTTGATATTTTATTCCTATTTTACATCAAAGCAACCAAGCCTCAGGAGTAGTGTGACTTTCCCATCCTCACACAGTTAATAAGTGGCTTATGAACTTTAAGTTCAAAGCCTGCCTGCTAGCAAATTTTTCCTTCGTTATACTGCACTGTTTCTCTGAGCTAGAGTGAAAAGAGCAAAGACCTTTGATTAGGATCCCCATGTTCCTCCCGTCACTCTTCAGCCTCCTTCTGAAACATTTGAACCAAAGTCTCCATCTCCACTAAGAACATGTTGCCCCACACTGGACTGTATCAGGTTCTCCCTACCATTCCTACCTGTTGAAGGATTTGTATTGGGGGAGTTCAGCTTTAGCTCCATAGGCCAGCAGGTCAATGCCAAATTCCACTTTTTGTTGGGGATCAATCCCCATGGCTCGCTCCCATGGGGAAACATAGGTCTTGAACACCGTGATATGTTTTCCTTCTCCACCTGCCTGGTCTCCTGGCAGCCATGGGAGAGAAAAGTAAGTAAAAGAATAGCAGTTAGTAGCCAATGGAAGTTAGTCCCCCACCCCTACACTAGGGAAGTTGCTGGGGCCAGGGACCAAAAATACATTTTGGTAATTGTGTAAGTTTTGTGGAATAATGACTCCTGAGGGCAGGTCTGTGACTGAAACTGAAAAGCCAGAAGGGACTGAAAAACAAGGCTTCTAGATGGAATAGACACATCTCTTTATGCTCCCACACCCAGAAAGTCCATCTAGATATCTCAGCAGGCCTCCCCTGCTCCCTAAACCCTGTCTGGGCCGCATTCCTTGGGATATATCTGCTCTAGGGACCAGACACATTATTCTTGGGTAAGGATACTTGCCTGTTCCTGTCTCTCCAACCTCTGCTGTGCCAGTAGCTCCTCCTCTGCCAGTTTGGCCCCCAGGACCACCTGTACCCCCAGATCCAGACCCGGAGCCCTGATGGTGCTGCTGGTGAGAGCCATACTGCCTGGCAGAGCCACTTCCCCCTGCCTGGCCTGTACCACTGCCCTTGCCGTAGAAGAGTCCCTGACCAGCTGTGCCCAGCTGTCCTCCCACTGTGGGAAGGAACTTCTGGAAACGATCCTGAAAAGAAAGGATAAAGTGAGGGGGAAGGTTAGCAATGGGGATGGGGAATATACCAAGACACAGGTGTGCATAATAAGGAGAAGGTGATCAGAGATAATGGCCAACCAGAAGACATTGATCCTCTGAGAATCTCTCTCCAATAGATGGATAGTTGATGGCCTGACTGAAAGGAATTGAATTAAACTCTCCTGAAGGGATAGGACCCCCTTGGCTCAGTCCCTACAATTACACTTTAAGATGGGGGCATTCTCCAAATCCCCTTTCCCATCCTTACCAAGGCAAACAGGACCAAGACTTCTGATCAACTAAGTTTGAGAGGATGGTTCACGTGGAAAATCCAGGCTTAATATGAAGAGCTAGAGACATCTCTGCCATTTCCCCCTCCTCATCTTGTCTAACAGGGAATTCTCTTCATTCCCTTCCTCTCTCTTTCCCTATCTCCTTTTGGTGCCTGTTGGACCAAGACTTCCTGACAGCGAAACTATAGGGGAAGGGTGGCCAAAAAGGCAACACTGGATTCAGCCCTGAAGTCTAAAAATAACCCTGCCAATCCCTTCAGGTGGCTCTCCCGGCCACCCTCCCATACACACTCCCAGGCTCCACACACTGTGTATAACCACACCCAGGCAGGGAGGAGGGCTTTTGGCCTCCTAAAGTTACACATGACCAGCTCAGCATTTTCACTCTGTTCCTACATAAGGGCCAGTAACAGACACTTCTGCCCCTGGCCCCATATAGGCATCTATTTCCACTCTCTTCTGGCTGTCCAGGGAAGGTGGAGGGGGAAGAAAGAAGATAGAGAAAATCCCCTTCTTCCCAGCTATAACATCTTATGCCTGGACCCCTTGCCAATCCCTACTTTTCTTTCTTTGTAGAAAGACACTGATTAGGGATGTAGGATCTTAGAGGATAGTTTCAGTTCCACATCTGGGCTCCTAGGGCTCTCTTGATAAACGAATGGCTCAAGAAGGACATGGGTGTAAAAATTCACTTAACTCTTTCTAGGGTTGCCAAGTTTATCAAATAAAATTACAGGAAACCAGTTAAATTTAAATTTCATATATACAACAAATACTTTTTTAGTATAAGTATACCCCAAATATTGCATTGGATATATTTATATATAATAGAGTATTCATCATGTATCTGAAATTTAAATGTAACTGAGTGTCCTCGTTTGTCTAATTTTATTTTTATGTCCCAAATATTTCAAGGGACATACTTATACTAAAATTTCATCCATCATATATCTGAAATTAAAATTTAACAAAATTTTTAAAAATTTTATTTTTACATCCCAAATATTTCATGGGACATACTTTACTAAAAAATTATTTGGGTGTATGACAACTTTAAAATGCAGTGCTGGCCATCCTGTGTTTTATCCGGCAACACAATTTTTACTACTTAACCCATGTGGGAAAGGAATTTTATCCCCAAGGAAGTGATACTCTCCATCCCATTTCACTGGCTCTAAGATAGACACTGACTTTCCGAGGTGGGCTGTAGCTCATGCTGGAGCTGTTGGGGGCTCAGTATATTTGGGGGTTTAATGAGCTTATAAATTCTCAGGAGGGGAGGTTGGTGATATTTTGGAGACTTGGAGCTGACAAAGAAGTTGTCAGAAGAGGCATTCGGCTTTGAGAATCATAAAGTCCTGAACTCACCATTGAACTGTCAGAGAAGACATCAGGGTGGTTTTCATAGATAAATTTCTCCACTCGCTTTTGCCTTAGTTTGAACATCTTGGAGCCCCGATTAGTGAGCAAAGACAGCTCCTCCAACATCACATCCCTTGGGACACTGATCTTCTTGCCCAGGTTTAGGCCTGAGCTCGCCTGTCCACCTTTCAGGCAGGTGGGAAAGAGGAAAATAGGGTTTTCTGGGCTCAAAATGCATATGCCGTGCACAACTATGTTTGTGTGTCCTGGCAGAATCACTGAGGGAAGCAAATGCTGTTCATATTGTCTGATCAAATTCTATCTAGTTTAGAGGGATTTTTATTCCCTGGGTTTGCAGTTAGACAAAATGCATGGGAACCGGGGTGCAGAGGAGAGACAGTGAGGGTACTAGAGAGGGTGAATGAGGTAAAAAGGGACATGGGCATAGGGCGCAGAGCAAAAGGAGTAAAGGATCGTCATAGATGGGGACTACTGGGGAAACCATAGCATGGGAGAAAGCCTAATGGCCACCACTGTGTGGACTTGACCACCTATAAGTAAGGCTCCTGTCTTAACTGCTTTCCCTTCTCTTCCACTCAGTGAACTCTGGCAGCAACAGCCCCTGGCTATTGGGAGACAGCTTTGCTTACATGTGCTCTTACTGCCCCAGGAAAAATGCCTGAGCAGTTTTCCATTTTAAGTGCTTACACAGGCTCCTTAGCTCTGGGGAAATAAGAAATTAACCATTTATTGAGAACTTACTCTGTGCCAGTCTCCATCATATATATTTGTTTCTTCAAACATGCCTCACTGGCCTGTAGGTCTTGTCCTAGATCTGCACTGGGTAATACGGCTTGAGCATTATTGTCTCAGATTACAAGGTGAAACGGGTGGAAGGGTGAGTAGTCAGTGTTGAATCCTTCCTCCCTCTTTTTCCCTACCCAGCCCCCCTGGAATTCCTCTGGTCTCTTTGCAACTCTTCATTCTAAGGCATATATAACTTTATATCTCTAGGACTCTTGGGCCAGACATGCTCTTCATAAGAAGTCCCACACTGGTAGGTACAAACATGCCATACCTCCAGTGAGTTCCATGATCAGCTTGCTGGATTTCCTCTTCTTGTTGGGGGCTGGGGTTCCTGAGAGCGGCATTGTGGAGGCAGATTCAGCTTGGATAGGGTAGAAAGGGGAGTTAAAGGATGGAGAGGGATTGGGAAGAGCAAGTCTCAAGGAGCGAAATTTCATTCAATTTTTAAAGAAATATATATCCTCCCAAAGGGTGTAAAGCCATTGCTTTAGGGCTCCTCTTCTTGGGAGGCAGGGCAAAGTATAGACGCACTCCGTGCCCCTTCCTTCTACCAACCTCTTGGCAGCTGTTTCACACAGAGCTGGTGCAGGGATTAGGAACACTGTGTATTGGAGGTCCGGGGATAAAACAAACAAACATATAACAAACAGGCAGAGCAATGTACCCAGGCTTCATTGGCTTGGCATGACTTGAAGTTTTTATTTTCATGGGTATCTCAGATTGGGGCTGTCATTCCAAGCTCTGGTCTTTTCTCAGTCTTCCCCAAGCCCCAGGGCGGGGGCAGAAAAATGTTCTGCCAGGGTTGAAGGGATTCAGCCAAGCACATTCTCCATAGGAAGGAGAGGTTGTTGCTCCTCTATTGGGCCAGCTGGAAGGTGGCCTGGGAGGTCACAGCAGTGCTCCTTGCTCCCTTTCAGTCACTCCCGCCCCAGACCCCAGGGCTTTGGGGCTGGGGGGTGGGCAGAGGCGGCTCAGGGGACATTTGAACCTTGAAGTTTGCCATTTGAGCAATATCATAGCAGTGGGGAGTTGAGGGAGGAGAGGAACATAATAATAGGATCTGTAGAGGAGACAGGCTGAAAAAAGATGCAGACTCCAGCCTCTCCTTAACAGAAGTTGGCACTCAGCAAAATGCAGTCTTCTACAGACTATCTCACAACACATCTGCAATCCTAACTTAGTGGTGTCTGCTGAGGTCAGAGGCCAGGAACTGCTGAATGGACCTTCCCTATATCTCTCTCAGCCTTAATCAGGTTCTTTTTTTCCATCCAGCCTGTCAGACCCCATTCTCATTCCTCCAGTGCTTCCACTAACATCTCTATTCACCCTACCCTCCTGGGACCCTCTCTATTCAACTCTCTGTGGCTCCCCTGAACTGGAAAGCTGAGAGCTGAGCATAGATGAAGGAGGGGGACAACTCCCCCAGGATCAAGGCTCACTAGTGTAGACACAGACACAGCAGTCAACAGAGTGGGCTCCAGCCCCTCTGGCCATAGAGCTGGAGACTTACCGGCTGTCCAGGTAGTGGTCAGCTCTCCCTGGCGTCCAGCAGCTTTGGAGGACAGAGCTGCTGTGACCAGAGAATCTGAGCTGGGCAGGCGTGGGGGCAGCACTGGCAGTGAGGGAGGGAGGGTAGTTATTAATAGACATGATGAGTAAAGCAGCTCAAATGGCACAGGGGGTACTGAGACCCTGGAACCAAGATCCAGCCCTCCCTGCCCAGAGGCTCAGGAAGGGGAAAAAAGGCCTTTGGGTTCTCCCACTAATAGTCTGGACCAGGGATCAGTATGCCCAGGGACTCCCCTTCCTTGGCACCTGGAGTCTGAGATCCAAAGAAACATCCAAAGAGAAATTGAACACTGAGAGGGAGGGAAGAAGTAAGCAGTAAGTGGTGGTAGCACTTCCAAGCGGGAAAGTAATGACCTAGGTAACATGGAGAGCAGTGAAGAGCCACTCAGAGCCAACTCAGGCCAGAGCTGGAGGGACGTGTGCTGCATTTTGTGGGTGGGAGGGCTTAAGGCGCAATGTCTGGGGAAGAGAAATGTATTCACAATGGAAATGCTCTTTGAAAGTTCCTGGATGGGTTAGTCTTTCCTCTGGAAGGGCCAGATGTTGAGAGTATAAGGGACCAAATAAACCAAATGCAGTGCTTCCTAGGCTGTCAGAGATTATGTGGGCTAGACTTGACCAACCTCTGCCTTTTCACCACCACTTGCTGTTGGAGTTTTCAGGTCAGCTTGCTCTGCAGGTTGGATGTTGATGTCTCTCTCAGAAATACATGTAGACTTCTGACCTACCAAGGCCTCAATCTCTGACGTTCTACTTGGGATTTTGTTAATGAGAGCACACACTCTGTAGGAAGACTGTGCTGTCTGTACTATTCCAGAGCAGCCTCTAGGCAGAGCACAAGCTCTAGAGTCGCCTGAAGGAAGTCTGTCATTTGCCCAGCCCTTCCTCAGTAGCTGCATGAACATCCGAGATTCTTCTCCACCTCCTGTGGAGGTTCAGGAACCAGTGCTGCTCCACCTGTGCTATAGCCACCATCACTCTGATGTGCTGCTTTAGGGACTGGCTTTCTAGCTCCCAGAATACCCCTCTGTCCCTCTGTGAACTCTCCACTTTGCCTTTTCCCATCCTGAACTTTTCAGGTTCAGGCTAAGGGCTGAAAGGCCACCCCTGCCCCTCTAGTTGGCCTCTGCCTAGACCAGTTTAGCCTCCAGATCCCTAATCTTTTGTCCTCCTCCATTCCCTCCCAATCCAAAGAAGCAATTTTAGAAGAAAAAACAAATGGCAAATGGTGATTTTTGTCATCAGTACCATCCTCCTCCCAAAAACAAACTGAAATTTTGATCTTCTATGATTGAGTATCTAAAACTACAGAGCGGGTGAAGACAGAATATTTAACCTATGCTCTCTGGGCCCTCCTTTGGAATACTGAGACTGTATTTGGGAGCATCAGGGTTCTGGACCTGGTTATTGACACAAATATGCCCCCTGCTGGTAAAATTGGAGCAATGACTCTTCTCAGAAATCTTTAATTCTAGCCTGCCTTCAGTGACTTCTTTACTCATTCCACATAGATTCACCCTCTTCTCCTTCTTCCCTCTCCTACCCCACCTTCACCTCTAGCCATTGCTTTCCCATGGAACATGGTTGCTCCCTCCAGGCAGCTGGGAAATGTTGATGGCAAGAGGCTCAGCGGGCCTTTCCAACTTAGTTCAGTAAGCTGGAGTCTTGCCTGGGAAGTATGGAGTAGGCAAAAATGAAGGGGGAGAATCTGGATGGAGAATTTGGAGAGAGAGAACAAGGGGAATGGTGAAGGTGGCTAAATTGGAGCGAGACAAAAATAGTATAGAAAAGAAAATTTCCATGGGGGTGAAGGGCAAAAGGATGACAAACAGGGCAGCAACAGAGAAAGATATCAGGAATCAGGAGATCAGGGGAATGGAATAGAGAAGATCAACGGGAGATCAGGATTTGGGTATAAAACTAGAAGAGATGACACAGTGGAGGTAGGGGTATAAGTTTATTATTGTGCACAAACCAAAATACTGTGGCTCACACCCAATATGCAAAGGAATCAATTTCCAGATCAAGCAGCAAATGTGATTGGTGGTGGTCATGGTGAGGAGGGAGTCCTACTTGTCTAGGATCAAGATCAGGGCCTGAAGCTGAAAAGGAACAAGAACTAGGGTTTGAGGGATGGGATAGGACTGAAAAGAGGTTTTTGCTCTGGGTATTTCCTTGCCCTTTCCTAGGTAGTCATGACAAGCTGCAGAACAGAGGGACAGAGGCAAAGGAGGCAGCACAGGTACCAACTATTCTTTCAGCACTCAGCACACACTCACATCCCCCCACCATCATCCCCTTTCACTGAAACAAATACATTCTTCCCCTTCACATTTTTCCCCAGCCCCCCTCTTGTATACAGTTGGTTTCTTGTTACCCAAGTCTACTCTCTGTCAACACTGCATTCTCTCCCTATGCTCCTCTCTGTGGCTCCATTTCATCCATTTCTGCTCTGCTCCTGGTTTCCGCCTCACTATACACACCATGGCTCTGTTCTCCCTCCTTTCTGTCTTAGGTTCATGAAGCAATTAGGCCAATGATTTTTTTCATTCTCAGGGGAAATTTTTTTTTCTCACTTCTCGAATGCTTGTTGCTCAGCATGTGCCTCTCAAGTTGCTAATTTTCTGAAATCCAGAGGAATACAATTCTTACTTCTATTTCTGGTCTAGCTTGTATAACAGCCCACACAAACTGCCCTGGCCTTTCAAGGCTTCTCATCCTCTATGAGTTTCACAGGATGCTATACACTTGCTACAGATGCTGGCCTTTAGTGATCCTCTTTCTTCCCACTAGATTATCCATGTGGGATATCTGACCCTTCTTTCATAAGTGCAAGGTTAAGTCCCACACTGGGTCTTTATTTAGACCTCTCCTCTTACTCTTGCCTCAGACAGAAGAATACATCTATACGCTCACGCATGCACACACACACACAACACACTTGAGCACTCACGCACGCATGCACACACACATCTTAGGTATATGCCAGCCAAGCTTGGGAAAGAAGAGTGAGGAGTAGTAAGCAACTTAGTGTAGAGGGGCCAGTTCAGTCCCTTTGCAAGCCTGCCTGGTGGTAAGCTTCCTGCCTGAGGCCTCAGTTGCTTCTCCGTGTTTCTCACTGAATGTTAAAATGAGGCCCACAGAGAAAAGGACCAATGTAGAGAAATAGACACCAGAGGAAGAATATGTGCGTAGAGACTGAGATAGAGACAGAGATCCAGGCAAGGAACTACAGAGACAAAGGGAAACAGATCCTGAAGCAGAGATCATACGTTGGAAAGCTGCAGGGAGATTGGGAGCCAGGAAGAAGCTGGGGGATGGGACACCAACTCCAAAACTCTCTGGCAGGAAGGAATTTAGCCTCTAAATGCCTGAGAGAGGGTGTGGGATGGGTAGGAGAAGCAACTTTAGGAGCTGTATGTTCCACCTCTCCTTGGTCCTGGGAGCTGGGCCCGGCTCAATGGTGGCCTGCCCCAGGCCTCCACACATGAGCCTGCAATCCTGTTCTGGTGGCTGAGAACCGGGGCCTGGCCACCTGGAAGCCACAGTAACTGGGAGAGGTCCCAAGTCCCCTGGGAGACTCTGGAGGAGGGGCTGGGCTAAGGACAGGGGCTGAGGCCACCTCTGTCCTCCAGATGGGCTCATCCAATGTAGTGGCTGCTCTGGGGGCAAGCACAGTGGGGGCCAGGAGTTCTGAAGTGGGCTGAGGTGCTGGAGTGGAAAATCGGCGTATCTCTTGGACTCGGGCAGTTTTGGGGGGCCCTAAGGAGGTAGGGCCAGGAGTCTGGGGAACCTCATCAAAACAGAACATAGCAGTTTTAAGTTGGTAGGGCTGATGCCGCATGAAATCCAGAGCCTTGATGCCCTGTTTGGGGGTTGCCCGAGCTCCCTGGGACTGGGCCTTATTAGGGAGAGTTCGGGCAGCCTGCGGGAAAAAGGGTGAGAGCAATGGGTTGTAAGCAATAGGAGGTGGGGCACGGATGTTGGGTGAGTATTTCCAGGAAGGGGGCAGTGAGGGAGTAGGGGATGGGCTTCTGGGCTGAGGGCCAGAGCCACGGCCAGGACCAGGTGTAGCTTCCACCACATACCTGTCTGCTCGGCTCTGCCGCTTGGCAAACAGCTCCCCACCCCTGCCCTGAAGCCTTGGTAGCTCAGGTATTCCAGCCGAAGGGGCTGCCCCATTCACTAGCCCGTCAAGAAGCCCTCGAGAGGAGGGTTTAGGAGCAACTGGGGGTGGAGTCTTAGGAGTCGTAGGGGGCGGGGTCTTGGGAACCATTGGAGGCGGAGTTTTAGATGTCACGCGAGGCGGGGTCTTGTAATTCCTGCCCCCTGGTGGCTGCATAAAGTTGCAGGCTTCAGCCCCGAGGCTCAGAGCATCCTCCTCTGGACCAGATTCAGCACCTCCAGCCCGGGGTTTTTCATCCAGGTTCTGCACCAACGACAGTAACTCGGGGTTGGGCGAGTTCTTTGTCTCCTCGTTTCCCGGCCGGAACATCTGCTTCCGGGTCCCCCGACGCCGGGCCTCCTGGAGGAGGCCCGTGCGGGCAGCCGGCACAGAGATGCGCTGCTCTCGAGCGTTGGGGGGCTCAGAGTCCGCGGGTCCTGGGGCGGACTCTTCTGGGCGTGCAGCGGGTCGCAGAGGTGCCGACAGGAAGATAGAAGCGGTGGAGGTCATGGCAGCCGCATTAGGGAGAGGGAGAGGCTCTGGGACTCCGCCTGGGGTAACAGGACGATTTGGGGCTGGGATGTACAGGGAGCTGGTGGCCGTTACGGGACCCGAGGAGCGTAGGGTGCTGGGGGAACCGGAGGCTGGCACAAGGCTGGGAACCCCTGAGGTGACGCTGGGCAGTGGGGTGGGCCCCTGTAAAGAGGACAAGAAGGGCGATGGGGCGGGGCTGAGGCCTCCCAGGCTTTCATTCGCCCGCTTGGGGGCTAGGGGCCGGAAAATCACTGAGGTGGTACCTGAACGCTGCCCTTGTAAGCCTGGGGTAAAAGGCCTGGCTGATCGGTTAAAGATGCTTGGAGTGGGGGTAGAGGCCACAGTGCCTGGCAGGAAGGGTCTGGGATGGGCTACAGGGGCCGGTGAAGGGCTGGATGGAAGCCCAGCCGCCTCCGGGGGAGCACTCTGGGCCCGAGGTGATGACCGTAGGCCCTGCCCATTGAGCATGGCTGCTGGGCCGTCCTGGGCCAGCTCCTGAGTGAGTGAGGCTGAGTGCAAGCGCTGCTGTTCAAAGAGCTGGGCCCCTCGCCCAGAGGCCTCACTCAGCTGCCCTCCCAGCCCTGGGCCCTGGCCACCTGGTGCACCAGTGCTTGGCCTAGCCAGTTCGATGTCCAGATAGGGGCTATCCCAGTCACACTGGTTGGTGAGGCTGCGGGCGTCGGAGAAGGCTTCCTCGTCTAGCTCTGACTCGCTGGTTGGAGGGACACCATCTTCCTCCTCAGCCCCCGTTCCGGCTGCAGCCCCGAAGCTCACGAGGGTGTACTTCTTGGCTCTCTGCCGCCGTTTCTTAAACATAAGCACCCCCTTGGAGTGGGGGTTGGGAGCTGCGGTTAGTAGAGATGCGATCGTCCGGCATTTGGTCTTGGCCTCCTTCACACTCTTCTCTTGGAGGCTCTCTGCCCGTTGAAGTTCTGAGGAGGCCAGGAGGGAAATGGTCAGTGAGCCTCTTCTAGTCCTTTTCTCCAGTGTTTTCACCCCCAACGCCAGTCAGTTCCCTCAGCCCTTTCACCTCCTGTCTTTTCACTGGCCTGACCCACAATGTCTCCTGCCTGCGGCAAGGTCCTCTGACTTGGGGCAGACTGGTGGGTGAAAGGTGAAACCAAGGACAGTTGAAGGAAGGCAGAATCTAGTTGGCTGCCCTGACTACTCTGACCACAGCTCTCCTATCTTCTCTTGCCTCTACTCTGCTACTCTCTTTCCGGGTATGTGCTCTTACCCACCCCACACGTTCCTCCCCTGCCTCCCACCATTCCTGGATGGCAGTATGGGGGAGGGAGAAGGTTGTGGGAGTCACTTCCCATGGCAAGCAGGGAGATGAGGCAGGTCCTTGGGTGAGAAAGGATAAGAAGGGACACTTTTCTCCCACCAGAGATACCTTGTTAAAGGGCTTCTAAAAAAGTTTGTGACTTATCTCTTCATCCCACCCCTTACCCTTATGATGGGCACACAAAGGCCCCTTTAGCAAGGAGGCTTCATTCACAATCCCTCCCCCATCATTCAGTCCACATCATATACATTCAGAGAAAGAACACCACCACATATAATTTCAACAAGAATACAGGTCTAGAGAAAGCCAGCTGTGGGCATATTTTCTCATATGTACTTTAGCATAAATGTATACCCCAACTTAGATACATCCCAGTTGACATACAAACATAAACATGTGCCCAGACAAAAACGTGTAGAGTCACTCAAATACATTCACACACATGTGTACTCCAGGTAGCCCTTTTCCTGCAGGGTACCCTGTAGAGACTATCTTACTAACAGTTTGGACAAAAACTGAGAGCTGATATTGGCCTTCCAACCACCAGGGCACTCCTCGGTGCCTCACACCTCTGCTACTCACACCAAGGGATGGCCGGCCTCAGATCCAGGATGTGGGAAAAGCCAGAGTGTTCCTCTCCAAGGCAGCCCTCCAAATCTTTAGTATGTCTCAAGGTCACCAGCTAAATATATTTTCCTTTCCCCTAGCTGGGGTGGGAGTCAGGTAAGCTTCGCTGGGGGTCAGCCTTCTAGGTAGAGAGCTCGGGCAGCCACTACCAGGCAGGCAGGCAAGGACAATGTACTAAGGGGAGCCAGGGTAGGGCTTCCCATGCCATGTGGGGCCTGTGAGGTGGGGCCGGAAAATGGGAGAGACTGGCCTGTGAGGAACGTGCCTTGGATGTGGACGCTCTCTGATTCACAATCCCCAGTTGATCATGAAAAATTCTTGAAATTCTACTTTTCACTCAAGATACCAAGCTCCTTTCTAATTAGGACTCTCATTTCACCCACCCCAATGTTTATGTCACAGAATAGTATTGTGTGAGAAAGAGGCACTGGAGTTAGAGTTTGATTTAGGTTTTTGACTCTTGGGAAGTTACTTCACTAAAGTTCAGTTTCCTCATCTGTAAATGAGAGTGAAAATGGCTACCTCATAGGGTTGCTATGAGGATGATGAGATACTGTAGGTAAATTTAGTATTTACCTGAGGGCTACTGTGAGTAAAATCTCTTGATACTAGCTACACATATAGAGCCACTTCCTTGTTCACACATATGTTCTCCCACAGACTCCCACATCTATGCCTACAGATATTCATAGATAGCTCACACTTCTCTCTCTCACACACTCTCTCCTAGTGAGTTTTCTCTAGCTTGTGTGGTCACAAACCTCTCTGATATATAGTCACAGCATCAGCCCATTCTGAGAAAGGGGCAGTAATGCCCTCCTGAGAAAAGAAGGAAGAGAAAGGCAAAAAGGAGGAAAGGATAAGGGAGTACAATCTCCCTTCTTAAACTGCCAGTGTTTTCCCCTCCTTTCTAGATCCTAGAACTCCCTTGAGTATGGGAGGATAGTACCTGCATAGAACGGATCCTGGAGCTCAGGAACTGGGCCTGGGGCTTTGTTGCAGTTGGCTCGGCTGATGGGCTCAAAGGTCTCCATGCCGAGAAAGGCAGTGTTGGCTGGAGCAGGACCAGCTTGAGCCACCCCCCACGCCTTTTAAAGCCCCTTTGTCTTGTCTCAAGAGCTGGCAGCTGAATGAGCTCACTGTACTATATTTGGAGCCTGGCCCCCTCCCTTCTCTCGGCTGCCCTACAAGCACTGATGTGATGGACGTGGGCACCTGCCTACCCTTCCCCCTACCCCACCCCACTGGACAATGAGGTCTGCTTGGCTAAAAATATCCCCGAGTCTGCCTGGCATGATGAGAGTGAGGAGGTGCTAAAATGAGAATTCAGGATAAGCATGTGTTACTATGCAAGCATCTGGAATTTCTTTGTGGAATATTGGACACTTTCAGGGATATCAGACTCTAAACTATCATGTCCTTAAACCTCGATTCCAGATTTAGAGACCAAAATTTTTTGGATCAGGAATCAGAATAGTGGAGAGGAGGAACTAGAGGTGAGAACTATGTGGGTAATCCTGAGCTTTCCCAAGTGACAAGAAAGATTTCTGGGGGAGAGACATGGGAAGCATGGGGCAGGGAGAAAGTTTACTCTTAGACTTTGTTCTGTAGCTCACATCAAAGATAGCACAGAGCTGGAGATAAGTGGAACTGGCTTTTTCTGCCCAGGCCTACATTCTTGCCTGAGATAAGGAGTTGAAGATCCCTCCCTCTGCCACTTCCTAGGGATCTCATGACTGTCCCATAGACTCCCAGTCCCCAGGAATCCTAACTGAACTTAGAAATGTCAGAGCACTGATGCTGTGCCTGCAGTTCGCACTGATGAGCCCCTGTAGCCCTGCCCTTCTTCCAAATACTCCCCCGCCTATGTCTGCATGTTGCCCTCATCCTATCTGACACAACAAATTCACAGCAACAGTAACAAGCAAATCTCTCACTGATGCAGGTCCCTTTCCAACTTCCCTACTTACCCTGTACTTTTTTGCCGTACTGGTTCAAACAGTAAAAATAATGGGGACCATGAGAATAATTATTTTTCCTTCCTATTCATCACTCTTCTCCACTCGTCCCCAAGACTGTATCCAAGTGAAGCATTAGGTGTGGTTATGAAGGGGTAGATTTGGGACTCAGAAAAAGGGTTCAGGTACTTACTGGCTTGCTTGGCCTTCTGGGTGTACGTGGTAGTAAGCTCTTCTGCCACTGGGTGGGGAACAGGCCCCACCATAGGGATGAGATGAGGGCCAGGCCGTAGGGGGCCATGGGGCAACAGCAGGGCCTCAGCTGGGGGTGGCTGAAGGGTTGCCACATCCCCCCAAGATGGGGAGCTCACACGGCTATCACCCTGGCTGGCAGGGCCAGGGACGGCAGGCGCTGGCTCTGCAGGGCTGTCAGACAGGTAGACCTCATCAGGTGGGGCTCCTGGAGGGGAGGGCCTCATGGGGCCTCGGCGTCGAGGTCGTCGGGGCTTCTCCTGGGTGGCAGGGCCATCAGCATCACTGTCTGTCTCTCCGTAGTAGGCCTCACTGTCAGGGGGTGAGAGGAGGCTCCCAGGCTGAGGAGGCTGGGGAACTGGAACACCAGGGGGCTCAGGACTCAGTGGCGATAAGGGTGATAACACCTGAAGCTCACCAGGGGATGGAGATCGCACAGGCCCCTCATCCTCTATCCTGGATGGGAAAGATGACAGAACTTGAGAAATGGCTGGATTTCTGACAGCTAGAGAGATCTGGAGGGGATAGGAGAAGGAAGAAGTGGGAAAAAGGGGACTGGCATATAGGTGAAATGAATGAGCTGGGAAGAATGGAGATCTGAAGACAAACTGGGAGGCAAATGTGCTTGGAGGGCTGTGAGTGGAAATGGACTTAGAAGGAGATGTGATGATGAGGAGACAGGCAAGGGGTTGAAGTAGGCTCACACACTCAGATACCCACTTGATACATTCCTTAACTGCAGATACATTCAAGCCCTTTGGGAGGCATGTACAAACAGTTATACTCTAACACAAATGAACAAGCAGAAATGGGTACTTTAGTACCTACTTAGTAGCTGAAGCCAGGCCAGTGACCCATGGAGCTGAGATAGGCATTGGGAGTCCTGGACTAGGGAGTTAGGGGTAGGCTGGAGTGAAAGGGGTCCATACCGCTGCACAGTGAGGACAAGCTGATTCCCTGAGGCATCGATGAGGCTCATGGCACTGGCATGAGAGAGACTGGTGCAGGAGACCCCATTGATGGCCAGAAGCTGGTCCCTCTCTCGGAGTCCTGCTCTGCCAGCCTGGCTCCTTCTTCGGATCTGAGAAGGTGTTGGAGGAGAGACTGTAGGTAAGGAAGGGCTCCAAGGAGGAATAGAATGAAACGAGTTAGGACCCATATGTGGAGAGGATATGACTTTGGAGGGTAAGAAAAGGTGGGGAGAGGCAAGGAGCTGCAGTTGAGGGGGCCTATCTAGAGGGAAGAACTTGCAGATTGGAGGGAGTAATACATCATATGAGAGGTAGGGTAATCACCAAACAAAAGAGGCATGGGGAAAACTGCAGAGGAGGGGTACTAGAAATGGTGGTTATATCCCTTCAAGATTTTCTTCCATGAGCAATGTCTATACCAGTCAATAGCTCTCTTCTAGGCCTTAGAATCCCAAGTGTGCCATTATCTACACAGTCAAGGTTATAGAACAGTATTGCAGATTGGTGGGAGTCCAGCAGATTCTGTGAGAGGATGATTGTGTGTGTTTATATGTGTGCCATGTGTGCATGCATTCCTATATATATGTTAAAGTAATATAGTAGTATGGCTATCATTTATTGAGGGCTTACTAGATGTTAGGCATGGTACAAAGCACTCTACATGTATTATTGCATGTAATCCTTAGAATGGTTCTATGAAGTAAGTACTATTATTAGCCACATATTACTTGAGAAAACTAAGCCTGTCTGGTGAAACCAAAAGGATAACAAGTTCATCTGACAGGCTAGGTCCTGCCATAACCCTCCTAACACCTGGAAAAGTACTGCCTAGTGAGAGAAAGGGCCTGGTGTGGGGAAAGAGGAGCACTGAAGGTGTGGGCAGGGTAGGGCTGGGCTGGGCTGTGTAAGACAGTCTCATTTCATGACATATCAATTTAGTTGGAAAGAAATTAAAACCTTCCCTATATTCCTGGAGTTTGGAGTAGAGATGAAGACTCATGAGAGTGAAGACTGGATGGCCAGACCTGGGCCTCTACGATGGTACTACATGGGACTGAGGCGGAGTCTTTCTTTTTTCCTGCTCCCAGAAATCAGGAATTCCCTTTCCTAATAGCCCCACACAAGAAGCCTGTGCTCAGATACTACTCCCCCCACCAGATAAGCATGCTTCCCTGACCACCTACCCACCCCCAGTACTCTTCTTCACAGCCTCCCACATCTCCCCCATAGGCCTCCACGTGACTCTTCCCAGGTTCCCTTGGGTTCCCCTTTCCCTGAAACCTCAACAGGGAAAGGTTGGGGCTCTCCCTTACCTTGGACACCTGTAAGGGTTTCCTCTGCTCGGCCCCCCCATGAAGTCGGAAGCCCCAGGGGGCTCCCCCTGACAGTGTGACCAGCACCTCTTCCTCAGCACCCATCGCTCAGCTTGGCCTATGGCCCTCGGAGTTTGGACAGTGTCACAGAGAGAGAAGTCGAGGCGCTGGTACCCCGTCCGGCCTGTCTGTCAGGCTCTCTTGCTCCTGCTGCCCCAGGCCTTCCCCCCCAACACCACACACTACAGGCAAGCAACTTGGCCCTGGAATCAGTCCATTCCAGCACACGTGTCCTGTCAATCGGAGTTGTGCTCAAAATAGTTACCGGCTATACTCCCTCCCCCCCACCCCCAGCTGTATTACTCCCATAGCTAATTATAGTAAAAACCTTTGGCCCTCCCCTGTCCCCCATTCTGCTGCATGGGCCTTTTACCCGGGACTCAGAGGACTAGCTCTAATGAACGGACACCCTTTCAGGGTCTGTGCCTTCCTTGATGGGATCATGGACTAATCCCAATTGCTTTCTCCAAAGCTCATTTCAAAGTGGCAGCAGTAGGGGCTTCAATTCCAGAGCGAGGTATGGCTGGGTTTGTCTCACCAGGTTACAAGCTCTGCAGAAAACAGTGCCCCCTTGCTGTATGAATTTACCCATTGATCAAAAATGGAGATCCATATCCCACTACAGTGGTGGGTGCAGTGCAGAAGAATTTTGATCAGCCTTGCCCTAGGTGAGCTGCACCTCTTCCATAAACCTTTCCTGCCCATCTCCCAACTCTTTGCCTAGAATTCTTCCTTTTTCTGGACAACATATGTATCCTGTTGATATTTCCATTTTATTTATTGGCTATTATTATAGTTGGTTCACACGCTTGTCTCCCTCCCAAGACTGTAAGAAACTTCAAAGCAAGGACTATGTGCAACAGACAATCAACAACCTACAGAGCAATGACTGATGTAATGGGTGCTCAATAAACATTTGCTGAATTAAATAACCTCTTACAATGCATAGGTGGTCATAGAAAGGTAGATATAAATAGGTGTGCATAAACATGCCAACCCATGTGAATCATACAATCTCAACTTATTTTTAGATTTGCATTACCTGAATGTGCCCTAAGAGATCTTGTTCTATTACAAATCATAACGTTATGGTGCTGTGACTGTAATTATCAAAGGCTTTAGAAAGTTTCTTGGAATAGCTGCTCATACTAGTATGCTAAATACTGTTTCCCTTGGTGTATGATGTAGTCATAGAAAACATTTGCGATTTAGTCAGAACTGGACTTGGATTCTGTTCCATCCTTATTAGCTATGTGACTCTGGGGCACTTACTTGACTCATCAGTCAAAAGAGTATCTAAATATTCATTCATTCACTATTAAACCATTTACTGAGTGTTAGCTACATGTCAGCCGTTGTGCTGTACCAGTGGCTTTCAATTAACCTTGAGTGCACATTACAATCACCTGGAAAACTTTTAAAGCTACTGGTTACCTAAAATAAGACAAAATATAGGATTAGATGACTGTGTAATGAAATAATCTTAATGTATATATATAATGATTTTCAGGCCTCAGCCTTAGGATTCTGATTTTATCAGTCGGATACCTGGTATTGCCATTTAAAAAAATACCACAGATGATTCTAATATGCAGCTCTGCATCTAAACCAAGGCGTATAAAAATGGTTAATAACAGCTGACCTTTTCTGGTTGCTTACTATGGTGCCAGGTAATTTATACGACTTGACTAATTCCATCCTCTCAACAAGCTATTAGAAGGGCATTTAGTAGTCTCTCCATTTTACAGAAGAAACAAATCGAGGCGGAGATTAGGTTACCCAAGCTAGTGAACTGCAGAGCCGAATTCGAACATAACAAAGTCCGAGGTAGAGCCCTTCACCGTCATACGTTCGACAAATCTCACGACCAGCAGAGGTCATGGATGAGAACTTCTAAATGGAAATCAATGAGGTCAGAGGGCAGCAGGAAGTGGCTGCAGGAATGTAGATCAGAGGTCACTAATATGTCACAGGCGGATTGAGGGGCGTTACTAAAGATAGTTTGATCTAGCTTTCTCAACCGCATCTCAGCAGGTGGGACCATAGTGGACCAGGACATCTTGGAGCGGAAAAAAAGCTGAAATGTACAAAAATCCGCGGAGCCTCCTCGGGGTAGCTATGCCGCGGATAGAAAAGGGCGCGTGCGCAGCATCCGGGGCCCTGAACGCGTGACTACGGCAGACGTGGCAGAAGGAGTTGCCCAGCCCCGGAGCCTGGGGGAGGGACTTCCGGGGGCGACGCGCCGGGCCCCTCGGAACCGGAAGTGGGGCCTGGGAGCCTTGACGTTAGGAACGAAGTCGAACCTGGATCTGGAGCCGGGTGAGGAGTGGCATCGGGAGGTTGGTGGGAAGGAAAGAAGAGGAGAGGCCGGGGTATCACTGGCCAGATCGGGGTCCGGTCTGAGAAGGAAGGGAGGAGTCTGGGGGCGGAGCCCGAGGAGAGACCCCTCTCCCCCTCCCCACCTACCGCATCCACAATCCTCGAGCAGTCCTAGACCCTCCTTACTCTCCTGCCGGCCCAGATTCCAGCACCCGCTTCCTGCCCCGAACCTGTTGAAGGGCGCAAAACGCTCGATCTCCATGCTCAATGGAGCAGCCCTCTCTCTCATCGTGGCTGGAGAAACTGGCTTGGCTTCTCAGTCTTGATCTCCGGCGTTCCCAGCCTCCGCAGTTCGACTACTTTTCAGAGTTCTAAGAAGCTTGCCCCGCCCCCTGGTTGTCACCTTCGACTGTCCACCTAGAATGGTGTCCAGACTTGAGTCTCACTCCAAACTCTTGAGTGTGTTTGAAGGGATTATTTCTGGAGAATAAGTTCCTGTCCTCCAACCCCCACCCCCACACTGACATCAGGAAGATAAGGAAGCGGAGGGGAAAGATCTCTCTCAAACTTGGTGGTGTGACCTGTGCAAGGTTTAGGATTTGGAAGAACAGCTCCTGAGATGACTGAGTTTATAGAGTTCTAGACCAGGAGCAGTTCAGGTTTTCTCTAGTCAATATGGCCATTCCTAGCTAAGGGGAGAGGCCCATTCTTTCACTGCAGTAGCTGTGAGTTCTCCTGCTTCCTGGGCACCTTCTGTCCATAGGGAAACTGGAACGGTAAGGCTGTTTAGAATAGATGTGATCAATAGTCCTGTTCTTGGAGGGACCCTGGAAAGGCCCTCTAATTCATTCATCTGTTGCTGGTCAAGATTGTGATAATTTTTGATGGTGGCCTAAATTGATGACAGGCATTTAAGGAGAGCAGAAACAGGAGAGTTGGGGAAGTGCGTTGGGATTTGGAATACTCATAGTCCCTCTGCTTCAAGGATAAGGTGAATTATCTTTTCCATGAAATCTAACTTTGCTGCTGATTCTTAGATTTGTTTTCCTAGGTTATTATGAGAAAGTTTTGTGCCTGGCCTGTACTCAGTTCTAATCTGGTACCTTGCTAGAGTTTTCAGGTGTCCTTTACATTTAGTGAGTTTAATACTTCAGTTCTAAAATCCATACACACTTTTAATGGGAAGACTTGGGATGGAGTAACATTTGCATTATTGCAGTTAAGTAAAAAAATGTCATTTCTCTGATTAGTTATTCTAAAATTTGTTTTTTGAGGGGAGGGAATTTAGCTGATCTGTTTCAGGCTTGTAGCCTGAGTGATTAAAAACAACTAGCACATTAGAGGTTATTCAGTATTTGTTGAATGAACTGATACTAGAGTGAATGAATGGAAAGTGGGAACATTGTTTCATTTGTAGTATCATAGTAGTTCAGTGTCAGAACTCCTTGTGTGACTAGACAGTAGAAATCATACCACTGGGGAATGGAGGCTGCTGCTCCATTGCAGTGGACCTATCTGAAGTTGCAGTGACAAAGCATGGGGTTCACAGTTACCAAAATCCTTACTTTGAGGAGGTAATCTGGCAACTGGCTGGGGCAGAAAATTACAAAGATCCTGTGATAGTGTGGGAACTATTAGGCTGATAACTGCCTGATAAGGTCAGTCCTTTTTTTAATCTCTATTTCCTACCTTGAATAGTTAATCTCTCTTTAGAAAATTGATTTTGACAAATTTTTCTCCTCTCTTTCATCTAATAGGTGAGACCAAGTTGGGGATGCTTTCATAATGAACGTCAACCAGTCAGCTCCACCTGTGCCACCATTTGGGCAACCCCAGCCTATCTACCCAGGGTATCATCAATCCAGTTATGGTGGGCAACTAGGGTCCACAGCACCCCCAACTCCCTATGGAGCTTACAATGGCCCACTACATGGCTATCAGCAAACACCTCCCCCAGGTATGTTTCCAAGTTTCCTTTGTGCTAAAGAGGGGAACCAGTAGTCTTCAGGTTGGGTTGTATTTCCCTACCTCCTATGCTGCTTAAAGAGTTGGGGTGAATGGGATTGAGGAACATGAATCTGGCTCTCAGTCACTGAGAGTCCTGTGAACAGCTGGCCCTTCCCTGTTTTTACATAATGTGACTGTGTTTCTGCCTTAAGACATCTAGTGATAACACATCTTCCAGGTTCAGTGGCAATTCACTTCCCGTGGGTGGCACCCTGTGCTGCCTCAGCTGGCTGCATTGTTCATAGCTGGTTGGAAGGGTTTTGGTCACAGCTCCTCCAGAGCCTGTGAACAGGATTGAATATTTCCTGTTGACCTAAAGTCTCCCTGAAATCACTTGTTCCTCTTGTATATTTATAATGCCTCTCATTGGACTAATGGTTTTATCCATAAATGCCTCCGAGACATGGGAAGCTAGTTCATGAATGAAAAAGTATGGTGTTTGTGTGCCTGATTTTTGAAGCCTTTCATGTCTTTCTGCTGATACCATTCCTTTTCCTTTGCTTGACTTTCCTCTGCTTCTTAGATGCTTTGTAACATCAGGGCAATAACAGAAGACTGATCTGGTGCTGCCTTAGAATCAGTGTTTGGCTTTAACAGTACTTTTTGAAGAAGAGCGGCTAGTACTCTACAGATGATTCATAAAGGCTTTTCGAAAATGGTTAACACTTTGGTTAGGCTAGCTGAGGACTTAGGATATGCCAAATATTTTATGCTTTTGAAGAGAGTAAATCCCATAAAGAGTTATGGTAAAAAGAAGGCATCAAGGAGGCAGAGTAAGATTTGGGAAATGAATGAAGTATTACCAATTTAATTGTAACCTTGGAAAAAAATCTGTGAAGTGGTAAGATTAGGTCTCAGGTCTTTGGAAGAACCTTATTCTGGGTTGGGACTTTGGCTGGGCAGAGTTCACCTCTGATCTGTTATGTTCTGGCTTATCAAGATGGAGTTTGGCATTACCTCAAGAGGAAGCTTTATTGTTGAGAGGAAAATATATCTGGTTCTGTGGTGGCAGGTAAGCAGGTTCAGATTAATCGTGTTCTTGTAGGTAGGTTCTGTAGAGTCTAATCTCTGCTGAGGGTAGAGAAAAATAAAAACAGTTGTTTGAGGGGTCAGCGACATTTCCAAAGTAATGTGCCAGGTAGGTAACTGCTTTCTTTTTGCATTTCATGTGGGGAGGATGTTTGGGGGTTGTAGAAAAACCTTTGATGGCAGCTCTGATGAGCAGAACGGATGGAGTATAGCTTTGTGAAGACATAAATGGCAGCACTAATAGGAGGGCAGGGCAACTGTCCTGACTGAACTATTGGGCAGAAATAAAGTCTCCAACTATGAAATCACTTTCCTGAGCCATGTGCTATTGGGAGCATCAACACTGAGAAGTGGCTGAAAAGAAGATGGGTAGAATAAGTAGAATATATGAAGAGGTTGGCAGAATAGTTTCTTTAAGAGGTGCTTTTCCTTACAACCTAGTTAAGTATATTACTTGGTCATCTGTGCCACCTGTCTCATAAATGCTCTGAGTCTCTGAGTTCTAGAGTAGGATCTTTTCTGCATAAGTGCTGACTTGTCCAGGATAAAAATGTTAGACTGTCCTGGATTTAGTGAGAGTGTACGGTGATCACAGGAAGGCCCTGCATTCTTTAGGCTCTAGCTGCAGCTTCACCTGTGGTATACCTGCCTAGGAGAGTAAAGGCCCTATGGCTGGGCATCCATGTTCAGAATCTGCTGTAGCTAGAGTTACATGTTGATGGTGGCCTTCTCATTGCAAAGCTGTGGCATTGAGCCAGTGAAAGTCTGAGCTTTTACCGATCCTTTCTTTGCACTGCTCGCTCAGGGTGGAGGAGAAAGTTATTTCCCGATTGCTATATTTTTGTCCTTTACCCTCAGGTATGTCAAGAGCCCCACCTTCTTCAGAGGCACCTCCAGCCTCAACAGCACAGGCCCCTTGTGGTCAGGCTGCATATGGCCAGTTTGGCCAAGGAGATGTACAGAATGGGCCAAGCTCCACTGTTCAGATGCAGAGGTATGTGCTTGGGTCAACCTAAAATCAGTCTGATGAAACTGGAAGGATGAGGACTCTATGAGAGCCTATTTCTTTTTCTTTTCCTTGGCCTCTCTGTTAGATCCCTTTTTCTGTTCCCTCCACCTTTTTGAATTTTGTTTTTATTTTTCTAGGTTATAGGTGCTGCTGATATCTGCTTTGTGGATTACTGACCCATCTTCATACCTGGGTTCTTTTGCATATTCTTTCTCTTTCTGTGAACTTGAGTTTTTTCCTTGACTAGACTACATCTTCAGTAATTGTTGTGGTCTTACTGAGCCTATCCTAAGGGAGAAACAAGAAGAAGGGACCTCAGAATTATTTATTTCTCCTCTGACTCCCCTTTTCCTCAGATCAGGTACATAGTAGGACTTACTGGTTAAGTTTGGGTGTGACCAGTTATAAAAGGAAAGATATTCAAAGGAAAACCACATAAATGATGAAAACTTTGGTGGTACATGACCTAATAAACTCCCGTTTTTGCATGGAATACCATTAGGAGGGCTTGCTGGACTGTTGTTTGTTTTTTGGTAAATAAAGATATAAAGTAGCTGTGGGTAAGGTGTGTGGTAATGGAAGAGTCCCTTTCTGGTATTTTTATTGAGTGTCCATAATACATTTTTAGCATTGAATATAAGCCTGGTGAAAGGGCTTAGGAAGCACTCCCTAATTCTGTGTTGGAAAACTCTGGAAGCAATATAGGGAATTCATTCATTTATTCATCTACTCAAAAATTTTTATTTTGTACTATTATGTGTCAGATACTGTTCTAGAGATGGGAGATAAAGGAGTAAACAAAACAGACGAAATCTCTGCCCTCATGACACTTATAACCTAGTGGAGTACACAGAAGATAACAAGTAGACAAATATAAATACAAATAAGGATATAGAGGATAACTGGTGAGGAGGTAGGGAGCTGTTTTAAATACACTGGTCAAGAGAAGGTTCTCTGAAGTGATATTTGAAACCTCAGTGAAATGGTGAAGGAATCTATCCAAATATCTGGGGAAGAGTGTCTTAGATGGAGTGAACAACAAGTGTGGAGGCCCTGATGGAGACATTAATTTGGTGGATGTGAGGAAGAGCAAGAAGGCCAGTGTGGCTAGAGCAGAGTAGAGAGTGGTAGAGGAGATAGGGTAGAAACATAGGCAGGAGTCATGCCATGTAGTGCTTTGTAAACTATAGTAAGAAGTTTAAATTTGGTTTTAGTTGCAGTGAGAAGTCATTGGTGAGTTTTTTTTGGCTATTATTAATATACAATTACATGAGCAACATTATGGTTACTAGACTCCCCTATTATCAAGTCCCCACCACATACCCCATTATAGTCACTGTCCATCAGCATAGTAAGATGCTGTAGAATCAATACTTGTCTTCTCTGTGTTATACTGCCTTCCCCATATCCCGCCCCTCCACCCCCTGCTACATTATGTGTGCTAATTGTAATAGCCCTTTTTCCCCCTTATCCCTCCCTTCCCACCCATCTTCCCTAGTCCCTTTCCCTTTGGTAACTGTTAGTCCATTCTTGGGTTCTGTGAGTCTGCTGCTGTTTTGTTCCTTCAGTTTTTGATTTGTTCTTATACTCCATAGATGAGTGAAATCATTTGATACTTGTCTTTCTCTGCCTGGCTTATTTCACTGAGCATAATACCCTCTAGCTCCATTCATGTTGTTGCAAATGGTAGGATTTGTTTTCTTCTTATGGCTGAATAATATTCCATTGTGTATATGTACCACTTCTTCTTTATCCATTCATCTACTGATGGACACTTAGGTTGCTTCCATTTCTTGGCTATTGTAAATAGTGCTGCGATAAACATAGGGGTGCATCTGTCATTTTCAAATTGGGCTGCAGCATTCTTAGGGTAAATTCCTAGGAGTGGAATCCCTGGGTCAAATGGTATTATTTCTATTTTGAGTTTTTTGAGGAACCTCCTTACTGCTTTCCACAGTGGTTGAACTAATTTGCATTCCCACCAGCAGTGTAGGAGGGTTGCCCTTTCTCCACATCCTCGCCAACATTTGTTGTTATTTGTCTTTTGGATATTGGCCGTCCTAACTGGTGTGAGGTGATATCTCATTGTGGTTTTAATTTGCATTTCTCTGATGATTAGTGATGAGCATCTTTTCATGTACCTGTTGGCCATCTGAATTTCTTCTTTGGAGAAGTGTCTTTTCAGATCCTCTGCCCATTTTTTAATTGGCTCATTTGCTTTTTGTTTGTTGTGGTTCGTCAGCTCTTTATATAATTTGGATGTCAACCCCTTATCGGATATGTCATTTATGAATATATTCTCCCATACCATAGGATGTCTTTTCTATTGATGGTGTCCGTTGCTGTACAGAAGCTTTTTAGTTTGATATAGTCCCACTTGTTCATTTTTGCTTTTGTTTCCCTTGCCCAGTGAGATATGTCATGAAGAAGTTGCTCATATTTATGTCCAAGAGATTTTTGCCTATGTTTTTTTCTAAGAGTTTTATGGTTTCATAACTTACATTCAGGTCTTTGATCCATTTTGAGTTTACTTTTGTGTATGGGGTTCGACAGTAATCCAGTTTCATTCTCTTACATGTAGCTGTCCAGTTTTGCCAACATTGGTGAGTTTTTAAGCTGGAGAGTAACAACGTTCCCGTTTATTCGATCATCTGTGTGCTAGATCTTTCATTGTAATATAAAACACATACAAAATAAATGTATGGCTTAGTAAATTATTATAAAGTTAGCCCCCTTGTAACTACAACCCAGATGAAAAAAAGGAATTCTGCCATATACCAAGCTCCTCCGTATGCCCCAATTCAATCTTAACTCTCTCCTTTCCTTCTCCCCATAAGTAACTATTACCTTAACTTTTATAGTAACAGTGTTCTTGTGTTTTTGGAAATAGTTTATACCCAAAGGTGTATTCCTAGATACCTCTGTTTAGTTTTGCCTATTAAAAAAATGCACACACAAAACTTGATGTGTCTTTTAAGTCTATTGATTCCCTCTCTATCTCTTTCTTTTTTTCTTACTACTTATCTGAAATAAATAGTAGAGCCCAAGCCCGTTGACCAGAAGAGTTTCACATAGTCTGGATTCTTCTGGTTGCATATTCATGTTACAGTTCAACATGTTCCTCTTTCCTCTATATTTCCTGCAAATTGGCAGCTAGAACCAGAGACTGGATCTGGGTTTGATCACCTTGGCTAGCATGGGATAAGACTACAGGAGGCACATACCTTATTTTCTCTCTTTTTGTGATATGAGCAGTTGTTGATGTTTATGCACATGTATTATTAATTGGTTGGGTTTACAAAATGGTGATACTCTTTAATTTTTTCATTTCTTTTTCATTTGTTCGAATATCATTGTAGACAATTCTTGTCATCTGTTATTTGACTACCAGGTATACAATTCATGTAGGATAAATGCTTGATTCTTTACCTTTCTTTAACAGTTTACAAGGGAATAAATTGGTCCTCTGTTATCCACTGAAGATGACCAGTTTTCCCTTTTAAGTTTTAATATCATTATGAATTTATGGACTTAAACATATTTAATGGACTTCAATCCACTGCAATTATCATCATTTTGAAGTTCAGAGTGTCCCATTTTTGACCAATGGAAACCGCTTCAGGTTGACTCCTAAGTCCTTTTGACATGACCTTAATAACTTTAGGTATGATAAGACATTCCAGGCTTATCTTATATGTTTTATGCCACAGACCAGGAATTAACCATTTCCCTAAGAAATCCCTTATTTTGTTGGTGAGAAGTGATATTTCATGATTATCACCTGGGCACTAGGAGTGTTCATAGTTACCTGCTTGGTCACTTTCTAGGCAATTTCTAGACCAGTTTCTAGGTCTCATCTACAGATTTGTATATATAACTGCTTATTTGACATTTCTACTTGGTAGCTTGTAGCTTTCTTAAGCCTATAATGTATGAGATAATTTCTAGGTCACTATCTAGACCAATTCATTTCTTTCTAAACTGGTAAGTAAAGGTAAAGAATCAAGCATTTATCCTATATGAATTGCACAACTGGTAACCAAGTAACAGATGGCAAGCACTGTCTACAATGGTTTTTAAACAAGTGAAAAAGAAATGAAAGAATTAAAGAGTATCGCCATTGTGTAAACCCAACCAATTAATATACATGTAGGTAAGTATCACCTAATTTTCAGTGGACATAGCTAAGAAATTCATATCTACATATATTAGAGATAAAATATCTCATTAGTTTAAATTTGTACTTCCAATTCAAATTGAAGACTACAAAGACTTTACTTAACCTATTATATCTGTATCTTTTTTCTACCACACCAGGAATCTTAGACCATGGGGGTGATAGAATTAGAGTACTGGAATATGCCACAATTTCTATTTATTTTATTCCTTACATACAATGTTTCAGGACAATAATGCTAAAACTATCACAAATATGATTGCTAAAAACATTACATCTAAAACATTTTACATATTCTCTCCCTGTTCTCTAATACGTTTTCAGAAAACAGTCATTTCAAACAAGAGGTCACTTTGCTGGATTCAAGAGTAGACATAGGGGATCCTGTTAGGAGGTTGTTGTAGTAGTTCAGGTAAGAGATGATCTTGGCTTGGTTTGGGTTGGCAGCGGTAGCGATGCCAAATAGATTTGGAATACATTTTAAAGGTAGATTCCATAGATTGGATGTGAGTTAAGAGAGAAGAAGTCTGAAAGTCTTTTGTTGGTTAAGCAACTGGGTAAATAGTAGCGCTACTTACTGAGGTGAGGACAATTGGAGCAGAGCAGATTTTGGGGATGAAATGAAGGGTTTTATTTTGTGCATTATAGATTTAAAAGCTACTGGCTACCAAATAGACATGTTGAGTAGACAGTTAAATATACAGACCTACAGCTGAGGAAATGATGTCAGGACTGAAGATACAAATTTGGTAGTTTCTGTGTAGAGATATCATTTAGATGGGATTAGATGGGACTAGATGAAATCACTTAGAAAGTGAGCATTGAGAGTAAAGAATGAAATTGAGGACTGAACCTTGCAGCTTACCAGTATTTAAAAGGAAGTCAGAGAAGCAGCCATGAGAAGACAATGAGAAAGAGCAGTAGTGAGGTAGGAGACTAGCCAGGACACCGTGGCATCTTGCAACTAAGTGAAGAAAGTATTTCAGGAGTCAGTAAAGACAGTAATCAGCTGTGTCATTTGCAGCTGAAACATAAGATGCAAACTGAGAATTGACCTTGGGTTTGGCAAGGTTTGGCATCATTGACAAATGTAGTTTCAGTGGAGATAGAAGACAACTGTCCAGTTGTAGTGGGTCAAAGAATTTCAGCTGGATAGTAGATTAATATAACCTGAAAACCCATTTGCTATAAAGCATTTTAAAAGGAGAGAGTTGTAGACAATTCTTGTCATCTGTTATTTGACTTTAAATAGAAACAAAAAATGTTTTTCAAATGCATAGTGACACTTTAAAGAAAGAACGTGAAATCCTCAAGAGCCAGAGATCAAGAGGGACCTGAAAGTCAGAGTGTAAGTTGACACTGTGGCTGCCTGTGGAGAGGGTGAGAATTATCATCTTGAGAACCTGGGGACTTAAGTTTAAGCAGGTACTGGGGATAGAGAATGAGTTCTTGGGCTTTTCTGAGCTGAGATTTGGAATTGAGACCTTGCTTGTAAAGTATGGACCTAGGCTGCACTTTTCAGTGAACAGGTAAACTTGAAAAAAATTTGCATACTGGCAGAGGGAGATAATAAAGAGTCCTCTTTCTACCAGGCTGGCTGTGGGTAAGTGGAGAATAAACAAGGTCTTGGGACTGCAGGTGGACATAAGGGATATTTCTGGGGGTGATAAAAATGTTCTGAAATTGGATTCTGGTGATGGTTGGCCAGCTGTATAAATTTACTAAAAATCATTGAATTGTACATTTAAAAGGAGTGATGTTTAATGATATGGAAATGGAGTGATATTTAATGATTTGGAAATTGTATCTCAAAGCTTTTTTAAAAAGTTTGATCTTGGGTGGCAGTATTGTTGGGAGTACCTTCCAGAAGCAAATGTGAAACAACCACACTCTCTAAACCCAGGCTTTATAGGGTTCTCATAGGGAAAAAATAAATCTGTTAGAGAAAAGAGATTCTAAGGGATAGAGACTAAGAAAAAAAGGAAAGTAAACTCAGAAAGAAGGATCTATAGACCAACTCTTTTGCAATGTTTGAAAGAGGAGCGAAAGCTTGAGTGGGATGTGAGGTTTTAGGGCAATTTTATTTGATTGGATTTTTTAAAAAACAAATTCATTAAGGTATAATTCATATACCATGTAATTCACCAATTTAAGGTGTACAATTTAGTGGTTTTTAGTATATTCACAGATTATATGAATTTTAGAATGTATACAGTTTTAGAATATTTTTATCACTTCAAGAAGAAACATTCATCAAGAAGAAACACCATATCCTTTAGTTATGTATTTAGCTATTCCACTCTCCCAGCCAGAAGCAGCATCATTTACCTCACCTCATCTCATCACGTAGGCATTTTATCATCTCACATCAACAAAAGAAGGATGAGTACAGTTCAGTAAGTTATTTTGAGAGAGAGACCACCATCACACAACTTTTGTCACAGTATATTGTTATAGATTGTTCTATTTTATGATTTGTTATTTATTATTCCTAATCTGTTACTGTGCCTAATTTATAAATTAACCTTTATCATAGGTATGTCTGTACAAGAAAAAACACAGTATCTGTATGGTTCAGTACTAGCTACAGTATCAGGCATTCACTGGGGGTCTTGGAACGTATTCCCTGTGGATAAGGGGGGACTACTGTACTCTCTGTCTCTCTAGCTTTCCCTCTTCTGGACTTTCATATGAATGGAATTATATACTATGTGGTATTTTGTAACAGATTTCTTTCAGTTAGCATAGTGTTTTCAATGCTCATCTATTTTGTAGTATGTGTTAGTACTTTATTCTTTCTTATGGCTAAGGAATATTTCCTACATATACCATGTTTTATTTATCCATTTATCTGTTGATGGACATTTGGGTTGTTTCCACCATAGTTGGTTATTTTTTTAGATGTTTGTATGTTTTTGTGCTAATGGGAATGATCAGAGAAGGAAATTGAATGGAAAGTACATTGGGAAGACAAGTTCAGAATGGAAAATAGACATAAATGAATAAAACAATATCCAGAAATATGTAGAGAACTCCTGCTAATCAGTAAGAAAAAGCCAATCCGGTTGAAAAAATAATGGACAAAAACCAGAATAGGTGTTTTATAAAAGAAGAGATACCAATGGCCAAAGAACATACGAAAAAGCTGTTAATAAAACCTCATAAGTAATCAAAAAAGCACAGATTAAAAACCCCAAGATTCTGCTTTGTATACATTAAATTGGCAAAATTTAAAAATCTGACAATACTAATTTTGCTGAGGATAGGGAGTAATGGGTTCTCTTTTCCACTGGTGGTCAGATGCACATTAGTACTACTATTAACTTTGTACTTTGGGAAAATAATTTGGAATTACCTGTTAAAATTGGAAATATGCATACCCTATAATCAGTAATTTCACTCAGATATATGCCTTATAAAAACTCATGTATATATAAACAAGTTAATTATATGAGTGTTCATAGCAACATTGTTTGTAATATCCAAAAATTAGAAAACTCCAAACATCCATTATATTAAAATGCTTAAGTAAATTGTAGCATATTTATTTAGTGAAATAACGTTTAGTGATGAAAGGAAATGCTAAACAACAGCATAGATGAATTTCATAAATATGGTTGGACATAAGAAACAAAACCCAAAGAATATGTATGATGTGATTTTGTTTATAGAAGTTTTAAAAGCTGGCAAAACTTAACTATATTGTTTTAAAGATTATTAGGAAATAGGGAAAATAGTTACCTCTGGGAGAAGAGATGGCTGTCATGCGGGAAAGGCACACAGGGCCTTATATATTCTATTTCTTGACTTGGTTTTTGGTTACATGGGTGTTTGTATTATGAATTTTTTTCCTATTTATGTTACATTTCACAATTAAAAAGTAAAGTGCATTGGATTAAGAATCAGATGTAGTTTGGTCTGCCATTTATATTCTTAGTGTCTTAGTTTTCTATCTTCTCTGGTCTCATTAATTTGCTGTGAGGATCAAATTAAAGCATCTCAGAGATGCTTTATAAGTTGTAAAGCTATATAAGGATAATGTGGTGGTTTATTGTTACTAGGGCATGTGACAGAATAACATTGGATTGTGCTGATAGTGTTATCCATATTAATAGTGTAGTACCCTGGAATTTAATGATTCTGACAGGGATTTATGAGCATCAGCCATGGGGCTAACAGGATGTTTGGTGCTATGGAAGACAAAAAATGCAAAGCCCAGCAAAGAGCTTAGGGAGGTAAGTAACTAGGCATAATGCTGAGAAAATAGTAGTTGAATGAATGGATGAAAGTGTTAAACTACAGGCCTAATATAAGCACCAGTTTTTTAGTAGAGACAAAATAAGCAGGAAGGATAAATCAGAATTTCAACTTCCCTTGTGCAGAATTTGATTAATTCTTGAAATCCCAGAAGGAACTTGTTATGTATAATAATCTATGATGTAGATTTCTGCAGTAATATCACCATGAAGCCCCAGTACAGTTGCTAGTGGGTATGCAATGATATTGGATGATTTTTGTGTTTATATTTCAGTGTGCCATCTAACACCATGGGAGTTTCCAACATAGCTTATCTAAATGATGAGGCTTTGCTAGATAGACCCATCTAGAAGGCTACCTGGTTTATGTCCTGCTTCGCTATTCTTTTCTGGTAGAATTAGCATCATCTTCCTGCTAAGTACAAAATGCCAAATTGAGCTGACCTGCTCCTCTGATCTCACAGATCTTTCTAACACCTTTCCCAGAATAAAGTAATAAATACTTTGGTTTAAAAGTTAAACAGCATTAATATTTGATCTCACATTTATTAAGTGCCTATTGTGTTAAAGCTTCTGTGTACCTTTCCTTTCAGTTCCTTCAGGGCTTCTGATCACAAAACTGAGATGGTTTGTCAACAAAGGACTGAGGCAGAGGAGGTGATAATCTAAGTAGCACAGTAAATAATACTTGCTTTGAGGGTGCTCAGCATATGTTTGTGAGTGAACCTAATGAAAAACAACATTTGCCATGAATTATCACACTGTAGATCATCAGGAATGTAATTTATCCACAAATAATCAAAAATACAAAGCCATAAAAGAGCCCAGAATGAGAGTAAGGTGCTATAAAACAATATAGCTTCTTGTATCAATATAGCTTTCTGTATTATATGGAGTTCCTGGCAACTTTGAAGGGTATCTCAGCCCACTAGTCCCCTTTGCCTGCCCTCTCTTCACAGGTTCCATGGGTCTCAGCCCCTGGGGTCAGCCCCATTGGCCCCTGTGGTCAGCCAGCCAGCTGTGCTTCAGCCCTATGGCCCTCCCCCGACAAATGCACAGGTGACTGCTCAGCTGGCCGCAATGCAGATCAGTGGTGCTGTGGCTCCAGCCCCTCCTGCTTCGGGGCTGGGCTATGGTGAGTAGCTGTGACCACAGGAATGGTCCCGGTCCCTTCTTTTTAGAAACATCAGGATCCAGGGATATACCTGAATCCCTTTTATTTCTTGTGCCTTGAAACCCCAGCAGATGGGACAGTCATTCCTGCCCCTCTTGTGTGGAAAGGGAAGTGATTTACTGAACAGGAAGGCAGAATGACTGGAGTTCTGACTATGCTTCTTCTACTTCTCAGGCCCACCAACATCGCTGGCCTCAGCCTCAGGAAGTTTCCCTAACTCTGGTCTGTATGGCTCCTATCCTCAGGGCCAGGCTCCTCCCCTTAGCCAGGCCCAGGGTCATCCTGGGGCCCAGCCTCCCCAGCGATCTGCACCACCACAGACCTCCAACTTCACATCCCCGGCTTCAGGGGATCCTCGGATGCCTTCAATGACTGGTCCACTTCTGCCTGGACAGGGTTTTGGGGGGGTGAGCCAGCCCAACCATGTGTCCTCACCTCCTCCTCAAGCTCTGCCCCCTGGTACCCACATGACTGGGCCCCCAGGGTCACTGCCACCTATGCACTCCTCCCAGCAGCCAGGCTATCAGCTGCAACAGAATGGTAAGCTTTTCCCAAGATATTCTAGAAGCCAAAGGCTACAGCTATTCAGGTGTTTTTGGTTTTTGTTTGCTTTTAGTATTGCTTGCTAAGTGGTGAACTAGATAGACAGCTTCAGGGTATTATTATAAGGAATAAGATGTTTCTTTTTTCTCACATTACAGAGAGTGTGGCCTTTCTCTGAAGTACTGTACCTCATAATTCTGCGTTAATAGGAGTGTAGTCATTTCCCTGATGCCTTAAGAGGAGATAGGGAGGGGATTTTGAGTTTAATCAACCTTGTGCTCTTATGTCTCAGGTTCCTTTGGACCAGCCCGGGGCCCTCAACCCAATTATGGAGGCCTCTACCCAGGAGCACCCACTTTCGGCAGTCAGCCTGGGCCTCCTCAGCCACTGCCTCCTAAACGCCTGGACCCTGATGCCATCCCGAGCCCTGTAAGTAGATACTTATAGGGGAAGGAGTTTGGCTGCCAGATAAATAAGTCAACCTGGAAGCTTTTTTCTGATTATTTTTCCTTTTTATTCTTGTAAGTTAGGACCTAGATATAATTTCTGACTTTTTGAACTGGGCCTTGAAGTGCCAGAATTCTTTTGGGGGCCACTTTTACTCCCATAGCTGGGTAGAAAGGGAAGCCGTGTTAGTAGAGCTCTGGGTTGAGTGCCATGATCTGTCACTGCTGGACATAGCATGGTAACCTCTGCTTTTCTGTGGGGTAGTGGCTGGGGCCAGGTCTTGTCTTCTTAGATCTAGTAGGTTAGCAGTCTGGTTAATGCATAGAGCTGGTGGGAATTCTCTGGTTTTAGGTGTTACCTTACTGGTTTCTCCCTGCTCTTAGTTGAACAGTGTTTTAGGAGGAAACCTCCAGTACTTTGTTTGCTAGGCTCCTGCAGTGTGGATTGGGAAAGGTGATCTACAGTTTACAGGGGCAATGTGGAGAAGCTTCTTCTAGGAAGTGGGTGAATCTCACCCTTAGAGCTATCAGAATCCTCACGCCTTCCTTATCATACATGGAATAGAGACTGGGACTGTACTCCCAAGTGGGGGCCACTTTATATTTCTGTCTGCAACATTTGCTATGTCAGTTACCTCACCATGCTTAGCCATTGTCATATTCCATTCTGTTCTCTTCCCTCTTCCTTTGGGGAACCATGGTGAGGGACCCTACTGGCTCAGGGGAACCCAGGATGATTAAACAGCCCCTCCTTTTCCCCACCTTCAGTGAGAATAGTGTGGTTGGATGGGAGGCTTCTTCTGGCATTAAGAATAGTCCTTAGATGAAAGGTTTGGCTTTTTGGAGGGAACATCCCTCTTCTCCTTCTTAAGATTTCTCCCATTCCGCCTTTCCAAGCATAAACCCTGCTTGCCTCCTGTTTGCCTCTTTCCTTGTCTTTCTACATCATAGTCTGAGCCATTAAAGACTCTGTGTTGAGCCAGAAAGGCTTGGAGTTTCTGATCTAAGTGGGGCCTGATTTCAGCAGTATGAGCTGGGCTCCAGCTGTTCATGTCTAACTCATCAGGGTTGAGAGAAGTAACATCTGCTTCTTGTTCTTTTGTCTCCCTCCCTGTATTCCCCTGCTGCCTTTATTATTAAAACACTAAAAGCAACTCAATGAGCTGCCTCCTCAGCAGAAAACCAGGCACAGAATAGACCCTGATGCCATTCCTAGTCCAGTAAGTGCAGGGTGTGTGTGTGTGTGTGTGTGTCATCCCCGTGTTAGTGCCACCCATGCATGCCTGTGACCTCATCTTCACCTCATCCACCATGTCCATCCCTCTCCATCCTTTTCCCTTAGTCCTTCTAGATGCTTGCTTTTACATACTAAAAGGATGTGCATGCTTCACGTCACCATGTAATGAAGAATTAACAAGCTGTTAGCAGTACCTGAAGTATGGGTGGTAGAAGGTCGGGCCTAAGGCAGGGGTCAGGTGGCATGTTGAGCTTTGGTTTTAGTCCTGCTGGCTCCTCCAGGAGCCTGCATGTGAAGTTTGATGGAACAGGACAAAACTGAGTAGTAGACCCTTCCCCTTTGGGTTTGATTTATCTACAGCTTGTTGTGGAGAAACATTGGGTAGGTGGCTATTAATGCACAAGTTTGGGATACTGGCATTTCTTACAGGGGAAGGGACTGCTGCTTTGGGAAAGTGTGAGCCACTTTCTCATCTGGAGAGTGTTCGACTCTGATGTATTTCTAAGCTTCAACTTTTTTTGCTATGGGATATGGAGTCTTATTCTCCATTTGCTTCTGGTTTTACCAAACCTATGTTGAAGTAACTGACCACAGGTCATCAGCCTGCACAAAGATCTGATTACCAGCTTTGCAAAATCTTGTTTTGCCTTGGCTGGGTCTGTCAAAAATATGGGGGACTGAGGACCGGGACCTTATCCTTTTCTCTCATATTTACACACTAATGCTTACCTAAAAATAAGGCACCATCTGCTTCCTCACCTTACCTGATCATTTCTGACTGTTTTATTTTTGCCTCACCCTGTCTCTTCTACTTTCATTGAGTGTAGAGTCATTCCAGGTAGATTCATTTTTACATGGCTACTGTTGTCTGTTTTTTTGCTCTCAGAATGTGTCTTGGTGAGAGGAGGGGAGAGGAAGGCTTGATGAGGGAGGGAGGAATCAGATCATGTCTGAAGGTTTGTGATTAGAGCTGGAGCTTTTCCCAGAGTGAAGGGAATAATGGGGTGATCACTATTAATTGGGGACCAGGGTAATTCATAAGGAAGCTCATTCTCAGTGTTGCCTATCCAGCATTTTGCTGCTGACTGTAGAGAGGAAGATTGGCATTAGATCATTGAATACACTCTCCAGGAGGAGAGCTGCCCTGCTACATGAGGTATTCCTTGGCACAGTATTAGCTTCTGTGCTGCAGCTCCAGCCTTTCTTTCTCCTGGCTCTCTGGGACTTTGTACTCCCTTTTCTTCTGTCACTTCACTCATTTCACTTCTTTTCTACAGATTCAGGTTATTGAAGATGACAGGAACAACCGAGGTTCAGAGCCATTTGTTACTGGAGTACGGGGCCAGGTGCCACCCTTAGTTACCACCAATTTCCTGGTGAAAGACCAAGGTGAGAAGGACATTGACTCCTCCCTGTGGGGGCTCTTTCTCTAAATTACATGCTTACAGCTAGAGCTTTTGTCAGTTTTTAATTGGAGGCCAGTTCTTCATTGGTCTCTAGGGGGAAAATGCCCTCATCAGCTCTAGCTTTTGTGGGATTAATGGGATGGATCAGCAAGAGAGAGCTGGTGTTTGGAGCGTTCTGTTCCCTAACTCAGGCTTTCTACCTCCTCCTTCAGGGAATGCAAGTCCTCGATACATCCGGTGCACATCCTATAATATCCCTTGCACATCTGACATGGCTAAGCAGGCTCAGGTGCCCCTGGCAGCTGTCATCAAGCCACTGGCAAGGCTGCCCCCAGAGGAGGTGAGTCAGGGAAGGGACTAGAGTCTAATGAAAGGGAAGAAGGGGCAGACGGGTGAATAAGACTTCTTCCTAAATGGGATTCTGGCCGTCACAATCGGGGAAGTCTTGGTTGGCCACGAGCGGGGAGTATCTTCAATAGCTCTCTATCCTGGGGCCTGTGCCTGACAGGGATGAGAGCAAACACCTAAGAAATTGCTGGATGGTAGGAGGGTCCATAGTAGAAACAAGTAATGTGAAGTGAGGAAGGGACAACTTGTAGGGGAGGAGATAGCTGAATTCAGAAGCCTCTCATAACATGGTCATCTCCAGATGATTACAAGCACATCTATTTTTTCTTGTATACTATCCTCTCATCCCAGCTAGGTTAGGGATGTTAAGACAGCATATAAGGAAAAAGGTATATTAGGATCCTTACCTGGCTTGGCCCTGATTTGTTACCCCAGTACCTAAAATCAGCATGAAAAGAGAGAGAGCTTGGCAGCTGTTCAGCCAGGCCTTGGTAGGATGTCCTCATGTTCATGCCTCGCTTATCAAACTTAGGGTGGATTTTCTCTACAGCTGGAAGATCAAGGCTCACTTTATATCCTGCTTCTCTGTCTCTGTGTTTTTCTCTTTTCTCTCTTCCTGGATATCAGTAGGCATTGTTTGGACACTTGACTGTAGGGTGACATCTGCTTAGGGCATCAGTAGGTGTCACAGAGACCCAGGATGGGGCAAGTGTCATAGGTACTTGGTTGGGGAAGGAAGCAGGAGTCAAGATCCCTAGAGCAAGAGTGAGGGGGACTGAAGATAGGCCCAGAGATGAGAATCCTAAGTAATCTTTGGCTTTCTTCTCATATGTCCAGGGCAGCCCCTGGCTTGGTAGGGTCAGTTTCACAGTCTCTCTTCCCTTTCAGGAAGAAGTGAAATTCTGGAGATGGGGAGTAAGGAAAGGGAACTGTAGAATTTAGACTCTTCAGGACATGCGTATGACCAGTACCCTCATCACTTGTCTTCATAACCTTCACTGTATTCCCTCCCCCGGCAGAGTATCTGAGCCATGCCTTTCTCCCTCCAGGTTGTTCCTTCTCATCTATTGCCACATGTCTCAACCCACTGTAGTTTCCCTCTATGTCAGAGCCCCTCCCCTTTTGCTCTTTAGGCTTCACCATATGTCGTCGACCATGGCGAATCTGGCCCTTTGCGCTGCAATCGCTGCAAAGCATACATGTGTCCCTTCATGCAGTTCATTGAGGGGGGGAGACGCTTCCAGTGCTGCTTCTGCAGCTGTATCAATGATGGTATGTTCACAGGGGCTGGGACTCGGGGAGATCTGGATTACATCATTATTCTCTTTCTAATTAAATAGATGAGGGTCCATTATTCTGGAACTGGGGAAGTAGGGCACTTATGGGGATGTGGGGCAGGAGAGTGAGCTAGCCAGGGCCAGACTTACTAAGGTCAAGAGTGGACCTTATAGTAATATTCTGCCATACCCCTCACAGTTCCCCCCCAGTATTTTCAACATCTGGATCACACCGGCAAACGTGTGGATGCTTATGACCGTCCTGAGCTATCCCTGGGCTCTTACGAATTCTTGGCCACTGTAGATTACTGCAAGGTAAGGGCAGGGAGCATGGGGAGGAGCAGTGTGTGGAGGACAGTAGGACAGCTCAGAACTGCTGTGATCGTTTTCCTCACCTCTTCACCGCCCCCTTTGATGTTAACTTCCCTCTAGACAACTGGCCTGCTTACCAACCTCTTGTTCCCCACAACGTTTCCTTCTTATGCAGAACAATAAGTTCCCTAGCCCTCCTGCCTTCATCTTCATGATTGATGTCTCCTACAACGCCGTCAGGAGTGGTCTTGTTAGGCTCCTCTGTGAGGAGCTCAAGTCACTGTTAGACTTTCTACCTAGGTGAGCTTTATGGAGCCAGGGTACTTGCTTTGGATAATGATGGGGAGGGGGATCTGGATTGACTCAGCAGATGGAGTTGTTTGCCATGAAGTTGGGTAGTGGAAAAGCTGGCAAGTCTGGGTAACAATGTTACCTTCTGCAGGGAGGGCAGGGCAGAAGAGTCAGCAGTCCGCGTTGGCTTTGTCACCTATAATAAGGTGCTCCACTTCTACAACGTGAGGAGCTCATTGGCCCAGCCACAGATGATGGTTGTATCGGATGTGGCTGACATGTTTGTGCCACTGCTGGATGGATTCCTGGTCCATGTTAATGAGTCGCGGACAGTCATCACCAGGTAAGAGCCAGATGGTGGGAGTAAAGTGGGTGGGGTGTGTACAACCACAGAAAGCCAGACAGTTGAGCAGAGGGGTCAGCAGAGTCTGGGGGCCAAATGACTCTTCAGAGAATTGAGGCCTGAGGAATCTAGAATCTGGATAGCAATTGATTACCTCCCACTACCCATTTCTTCAGCTTATTGGATCAGATTCCAGAAATGTTCGCAGACACAAGAGAGACGGAGACAGTATTTGCCCCAGTTATCCAGGCTGGGATGGAGGCTCTGAAGGTAAGGCTAGAGTCCCTGGTAACTCCTCTATCTCACTTCCCTCTGACCATCTTACCCTCTACGATATTACCCCCATTTCTTCAGTGATCAATGACTCTCCATTGAGTCAGTTTGTCAGACATAGTTGGCATTGAATAAATGACGAGGGAAAAGGTGAATGAATAATGGATGAATAAAGGAAAGAATGTATATGTAGTTCTCTCTTCTTTCCTAGGCTGCTGAGTGTGCAGGGAAGCTATTTCTGTTCCATACCTCCCTGCCCATTGCAGAGGCCCCAGGGAAACTGAAGAACAGAGATGACAGGAAGTTGATCAACACAGATAAGGAGAAGGTGTGGGATTGGGAGATGGGGGTACTTCCCATTACCGAGGAAGATGGTGACTCTTCACAGTGCAATAGTATAACTAACTTGAGGTTGATTGGGATTAGACACTCTGCCCTCTCACATATTGCATTCATGGCTGCCAACCTTCTCCACTGCTCCCACACTTCTCTACTCCATTTCCTAAAGTCTTTGGTAGATTCTTTTTTATAAGATCATGTCTACTATTGCAAAGTCCTGTGAAGTAGATCTGAAATCTTACATGTTTGAATATTACATACACAGTTTTCAAGTAGGGTAGAGCTGAGATTTTTGAACATTTTCTTCTATTCCTCCCCAGACTCTGTTCCAGCCTCAGACAGGTGCCTATCAGAGCCTGGCGAGAGATTGTGTGGCCCAAGGCTGCTGTGTAGACCTCTTCCTCTTCCCTAACCAGTATGTGGATGTGGCCACACTCTCTGTTGTGCCCCAGCTCACTGGTGGCTCTGTCTACAAATATGCTGGCTTTCAGGTATGGCATGGGGCTCTGGGTGGCAGATGGAAGCAGGACTGGGAATCTCTTCCTACATGTGGAGGGGCCCTCTGGCTGCTGACTCATTAATAGTAGTAGTGTTGGAGGAGAAGACCACTTGGTGTAAAGAAGAAAGCCATGAGTGTAGTGCTTAGGAACATGTGGCTTGGAATCAGTCCTGAGTTGATATTCTGGCCCTACCACTTGGAAGCAGCTATATAATTTCTCACTTAGGAGAAATTACTTAATTTTTGTCTCTTTGTTTCTTCATCTATAAAATGGGATTTTAATACTTAATTAGGATTTGTTATCAGAATTAAGTAATTATATGTAAGGCATTTAATGTGGTACCTGGCACATAATAAGTGCTTAAAAGCTGTCATTATCATCATCAATGTCATGATACCATCTTCACTGTAATTGTTATTATGGTTCAACAGCTTATATAGTGAAGGGTGTACAGGGAGATTGTCTGCAGGATGTTGTGTAGTTGGTGATGTGACCCTGGGCCTGGGGGTGCTGCAGGTGGAGAATGACCAGGAACGGTTCCTGAGTGACCTGCGTTGGGATGTACAGAAGGTTGTTGGCTTCGATGCTGTGATGCGGGTCCGGACAAGCACTGGTCAGTCGTGGTCAGAGAAGAGCAGGCTGGGGGCTAAATCTGGGTGGGAGGCAAATGACGCCTGTCATACTTTTAGCCCTGACATTGTCCTTGTGGCCTCAGGTATCCGTGCTGTAGATTTCTTTGGGGCTTTCTACATGAGCAACACAACAGATGTGGAGCTGGCTGGGCTGGATGGGGACAAGACAGTGACTGTGGAGTTCAAGCATGATGATCGCCTCAATGAAGAGAGTGGAGCCCTCCTGCAGGTGGCAGGCGGGAGGCAGGGGCTAGGGGGGAATTGTTGGGTGATATTTCACTGGATATAAATTAGCTGCAGGGAAGAGGATGAGAGGACTAGAAGAGGCTGGGGATGGGATAGGTCATGTCTTTCCTCTACTTTAACAATATAGCAAAGGGGCACTTTTTCAAATGTCTTTGGTGAGGGAGGGGTGTGAGTTCTCCCTTTTTCCCCTAGTGCGCCTTGCTCTATACCAGCTGTGCAGGGCAGCGACGGCTCCGTATCCACAACTTGGCTCTGAACTGCTGCACCCAGCTGGCTGATCTGTATCGAAACTGTGAAACTGACACACTCATCAACTACATGGCCAAGTTTGGTGAGGGTAGAGGCAGGGCAGGGTGGGATTGGGGCTAAGAGAAAGGTGATGGTGAACAGATCAGGATTGTTGGGTAGGTGTGGTAGTGGGAAGGCATAGGTGATGGAATGGCTGACCAATGACTGTGTGATCTCCCTTTCCTGTCCAGCATACCGGGGCGTCCTAAACAGCCCTGTGAAGACTGTTCGTGACACACTGATCACCCAGTGTGCCCAGATCCTGGCCTGTTACAGAAAGAACTGTGCCAGCCCCTCCTCTGCAGGACAGGTGGGGCAAGCATGTTATTAGAGGAGTTTTGGGGACAAATTTTTGTATTTGGAAGGGATTTCTCCTGATTGTTGACTTTACTTTGATAACGTCCTCAGCTGATCCTTCCTGAGTGCATGAAGCTACTCCCAGTTTACCTGAATTGTGTGTTGAAGAGTGAAGTCCTACAGCCTGGAGCTGAAGTCACTACTGATGACCGTGCCTATGTCCGACAGCTGGTTACCTCCATGGATGTGGCTGAGACCAATGTTTTCTTCTATCCTCGGCTCCTGCCGTTGGTATGACTGAGGGCCCAGTGTGAGACATTGCACTGAGAAAGGGGCATCACAGGAGGAGGAAGGGAAGGATTAATAATGTCTGTGTCTTGACACTAATGAATTTGTTTTTACCTACATTATCGGATGTAATTGTCACTCCAAGAGACTTCCTGAAGGATTTGGTTTCTGAAATTGTGTGTGTGGTGGCAGTGGGGGAGGATTGGGGGGTGTCAGGGCTGGCAAACAAGTCTTATCGTCCTTGGTAACCTTTTGCCCCATTCCTTTTGTCTAGACAAAGTCTCCCATTGAGAGTACCACTGAACCACCAGCAGTTCGAGCATCTGAAGAGCGTCTAGGCAACGGGGATATGTATTTGCTGGAGAATGGACTCAACCTCTTCCTCTGGGTGGGAGCAAGTGTCCAACAGGGTGTTGTCCAGAGCCTCTTCAGCGTCTCCTCATTCAGTCAGATCACCAGTGGCTTGGTGAGGGCAGAGAGTCAAGAAGAGTATGAGTGTGGAAATGCACTGTTTTATGAGTAGGAGCCAATGAAGTTAGTGTGCTAGTCCCCTTAAATAGCAGTGAACACTTAGAAGGAAAGGGGGGTGCTTTCTTCCCAGTCTTCCTTGTTTTAGATGACGCATGAATCTGTTCTGCCCCACCTTAACTGGACTGGGAATACCTTACCATAAGGATAAATGAATTTTGTGTTCCAGAGTGTTCTGCCAGTTCTGGATAATCCACTGTCCAGGAAGGTGCGAAGCCTCATTGATGCCTTAAGGGCACAGAGATCGCGGTACATGAAGGTAACACTGATCTGATCCTTGGATTTCTTGTCAAGTCTTTACCTGGAAGGGGGGCTGGGGAGTGAGTAAGTGACTGGATAGTGGGATTTCAGGGCATGTTTAACTCCTCTTGGCCCTGCCTCATGACCCTGTGTTCTGGCCATAGCTTATCGTGGTGAAACAGGAGGACAAGCTGGAGATGGTGTTCAAGCACTTCCTGGTGGAAGACAAGAGCCTCAGTGGGGGAGCATCCTATGTGGACTTTCTCTGTCATATGCACAAGGAGATTCGGCAGCTACTGAGCTAGAGCAAGTGGGTAAAGAGCATAGGGTCCCAGGCCAGCTTCCATAAAGTACCCCAGGATAACAGAAATCAGGACAGTTCCATATCTTATAAGTCATGTAAGTTGACTGCAGTCTCTTTGGGGGGAGGGGGAGGTATAAAGAGACACCTTCTTTCTGGGCTCAAGTATCCTACCACTCTGTCATGTCCTGCTGATGGAAGGTGCCCCTATCTCCTCATTTTACCCTCCTTTCCCTGCTAATCCTGTCCTAATGAATGTAGTTTCTCAGTTTACTGTATATGATGCAGTGTTAGGGATTTGGAGGCACCCAGACCCTGACAATATTATGTGTCCCTTTGGACCAGCCTCCAAGAAGAGAGGGACAGACAGGAGAGAGAGGGAATCCTAGGGTTACTAATGGGGAGAGGCGCTTATTCAGCTCAGTGTCATCCACAACTTCCTATATTAGGGATAAAACATACAGGTGCACAAGAGCTGGGGTATAGGCCATAGGTGGTGGAGAGAAAAGTGGTCCATCCTATTTGGGCTTGGAAGTCAGCAGCCAAGTCAGACTTACTGAGGGCGTTGATTAAGCTCTCTTTCTGTCCTGCAACGATGGGTGATTACTGTGTGGATAGAGGCGCATTGTCAGAGATGAATGAGCCTGGGAACTGAGTTGCATATATATTAAGACCTGGGAGAGGTACAAGCCTTTCCAGCTAGAGAGGCTCCAACACTGGATGGTTCTGTAGGGAGCCTGGTCATCAACTTGCAATACCTCACAGAGCCAGCCCACACCCACATTGCACTCTGAGCTTCCACGGGAAACACTGCTTTTCCAAGCAGGGGGTTGCTGGGAAGAGAGGCAGAGGCCGCTGGAGCTCTGTTCTTTCCTGCCAGGACACCACTTGGGCTTTGGTGTTGACAGTGGCTGATATCTTCCAATCCGAACTAGCGGGGCAGGACAAGGGCTTGACCTGGCGGCCAGCCTTGTCTGCTCCCAACCTGGGATGCCCCTGCTGTGGAACTCTCATTTCTCTTCATTGGTTTATTTTTCAATGCATCTTTAATTTGTAAAGAAATAAAATTAAGATGTAACCAGTCGCCTCATTTTTACCCTCGACTTAATTACTCCCCTAGTTTTTTCTGCCAGGCAAGCCTCTCCGGGGAGTGGCCGGCTGAGCGGAACTGCGCGTGCGCCACATGCCCGTGCAGCGTAGAACCTAGTTGGGTAGACTCACCCGTGGGCGGGGGCCGGAGCCGTAGTGGACATGGCGGCTGGCCGCGCCCGGGCTGTGCTTGCTACCCTGGGAGTGCTTAGCGTCTGCGAGGCCGGCGGCTTTGGGCCCCTAGCGGAAGGCGAGGCCGGCGCGGAGGCGGAGTGGGCGGAGCCGTGGGATGGTGCGGTTTTCGGGCCGCCCTCGGCGCTGGGTGCGGTGGGGGTGGCTCGCAGTCCTGGAATCCCGCGGCCCGGGAGGGAGGAGGCAGCGGACTTGCCGGTGCTGCTGTGGTGGAGCCCAGGGCTGTTCCCCCACTTCCCGGATGACTCGGAGCGCATTGAGTGCGCGCGCGGCGCGTGCGTGGCGTCCCGGGACCGACGAGTACGGGGAGACTGGCGGACACGCGCGCTGCTCTTCTACGGCACCGACTTTCGCGCGTCCGAGGCGCCGCTACCGCGCCTAGCGCATCAGAGCTGGGCGCTCCTGCACGAGGAGTCACCCCTCAACAACTTCTTGCTGAGCCACAGCCCGGGCATCCGCCTCTTCAATCTCACCGCCACATTCAGCCGCCACTCGGACTACCCGCTGCCGCTCCAGTGGCTGCCTGGGACTGCCTACCTGCGCCGCGCGGCGCCTCCACTTCGGGAGCGCGCGGAGTGGCGCCGCCGCGGCTACGCGCCGCTACTCTATCTGCAGTCCCACTGCGACGTGCCTGCGGACCGGGACCGCTATGTGCGCGAGCTCATGCGCTACATCCCGGTGGGTGAGGGCAGGGCGGGGCTGGGAGGGGAGAGGAGGGGACGCGTCGAGCTGAGGCCAGGACCGACTTGCTGTACCCTCTTAACGACCGTAGTCTAACCCGCACAGGTGGACTCATACGGGAAATGCCTGCAAAATCGGGAGCTGCCCACTCCTCGGCTACAGGACACAGCTACAGCTACCACCGAGGATCCAGAGCTCTTGGCATTCTTGTCCCGCTATAAGTTCCATTTGGCCCTCGAAAATGCCATCTGTGACGACTACATGACAGAAAAACTGTGGCGCCCCATGCATCTTGGCGCCGTGCCTGTGTACCGTGGCTCTCCCACTGTGAGGGACTGGATGCCCAACAATCACTCCATCATCCTCATTGACGACTTTGAGTCACCTCAGAAGCTGGCAGAGTTTATTGACTTTCTGGACAAAAATGATGAGGAATATATGAAATATCTGGCATACAAGCAACCTGGGGGCATGACCAACCAGTTCCTTCTGGATAATCTGAAGCGTCGGGAGTGGGGAGTGAATGATCCTTTACTGCCTAACTACCTCAACGGTTTCGAGTGTTTCGTCTGTGATCACGAACTGTCTCGGCTCAATGCCGAGAAAGCCCACGCAGCCTCTCCTGGGGACATCCCTCTCCCTGAGCCTCACATTGCCCAGCCTTCACACATGGACTGCCCAGTGCCCATCCCTGGCTTTGGCAGTGTGGAAGAGATTCCAGAGAATGACAGGTAAGGACACCTGGAGTCCTCTGCGACCATCAAATCAGTGATTTACTTACTTGCTTACTGTGGGCAACGAACTAGCACTAAGCGCTGAGGGGCTAATGGATAAGGCAGTTATAACAGGCTCACTCTGCCTTTAAGGTGTCAAGAGCCTAGTTGGAGAGATAACAAACTGAAAAAGCTCATAAAGATCTAAAATACAATTCAAGGGAATAACATGAAAATCAGCCTATGTGGGCAGTGTTTCCAACAGTGATTCAAAAAAAGTTTTAACCAGAAAGAGGGCCTTTTCAGGGAAATGAAAAGGGACAAAGTTGAGCAGATAAACTGGCATGAAGCTATACATAGCCTGAATACCAGGCTCAGGAGTTGACTGTCCTAAAAATCAACCAGCTACTTATTGAGCATCTTCTATATGGTGGGGTTGGGTATGAAAAATATAAAGATGAGCATTTTGAGGGAGGTTGTCTACAGTTGTCAGGGTTTACATCTGTTAAGCTGGTGTAGTTATTAATAGCATCTCCTTTCGCTCTTAAAAGTAAATTATGTTTACCCTACACAGACTAGAAAGAATGCTTTCAAAAAATAATAATGGGGCAATGTGGATTGGAAGGGAAGTGAGGAGTCTACTGCAATGGGTGGCAGAAGGTGGTGGCGTTGGGAAACAAGGTCAGCAAGGGCTGTAGGGATGGGAAAATGTTGAAGCTACTTGCTGCAAACCACACCTGGTGGGGGAGATAAAAGGTGAAGCTTGAGAAAGAGAGGCTGCTGGAATGGTTTGCAGAGACCACCTTGGGCAGTTGGATGACAGCAGAGTGCTGTTTATATAGAATGCAGGCACATTTGGTCCCAGCAATGGAGTCCTCCATCAAGTCATTTGTATCTAGTTTATGCTGAAAGAAGTATGATTTACTAGAAGAAAAGTGTAAAACACTGTAAAACAGTAAGAAAAAGAAATATTCTGGTTGTGTCTTATCTGGCATTGGATGCCACTGCACTTTGATTATTGAAAAAAAAAAGATACAACTTAAAAAGTAACCATCTAAATATATTACCTTGCTTTCCTTAGGGAGACTACTGCCTCCTAAGTCTGGCCCCTGCCTGCCTGCCTGTGAACTCCCTCCAAATTTGTGAACCAGGAGCAGGCAAGTCAGGAAGTATAACGCTGTGTAGGCTGTGTGATATATTTGTGTTTGTGGCTGTGACCTGAACTAGTACTGGATTTAATTCACATTTACTTCCCTATGAAGCAGAGCCCTGTCCTAGCCAAAGCCTACGGTATCTGCTTAAGATTTCTTTGGACCCATTAAGAGAAAGGCAGGATTTATAGTTATGCTGAAGTTCCATAATCCAACCCTTATCTTGATATTTCAGCTGGAAGGAGATGTGGCTGCAAGATTACTGGCAAGGTCTGGACCAGGGGGAAGCTCTTACTGTCATGATCCACAACAATGAGACACAGCAGAGGAAATTTTGGGATTACCTACATGAGATCTTCATGAAAAGGAACCAAAATATCTAATTACTCTTCTGAGAGCTTTTAACTTGGTAGAGCTAAGGAGTTGGAAGTCCTTATTCTACTGTGGAACATGAGGAGTATCCTCTGCACAAACCCATAATGAACATTGTCTTACCATGAATTAAAGGAATTCCAGTTATATTCACTGATAATTTTATCTTCATGATATGTGATCAGTGTGTCTGCTTTTGGTTATAGGGCCTCTCCTCAAGGAGAGAAGAAGGCATCTAGTGTTGGTTTAGTGGGAAACAGAAGCCTAAAAAACCCTCTTGATTCAATGTGCTGATCCAACAGACATTTAAAATAATTGCTTTTCTCTAACCCTTTCATCTTCTCAATTGTGACTGGAACTACACCATAGTGCTTGGCTACAAATGAGGTAAGATGGGCCAGGTTTAGGGTCTTAAAACTTCTGTGCTATTCCTCAAATCCCTTATTACTCAGTACCTTTCCTAATCTCTTTTCATCTACTTACTGCTTTATAAACTGTTAGGTTGGTGGTGATGGTGATGAAGCAGACTCCTGGCAGATTGTAATCTGATTCTCTAGAATTGTATTTTTTATCATTTACTTTGCCTTTCATGTCAAACTTTTTATTTTAAATGGGTTTTTCTTTCCTGGTTTTCCACAATTTCTGATGAAGATGGAGCAGTGTTGCTACCATTCCCACATTCATTTTGTCTGCATTAAACTGGGTATAGATTTGACTGCTTTTCTTATTCTACTTTGCTTCTTTTTTAGGGCATATCTGGAATTCCTTCTCACTTTATGACCAGAAAAATTCAGTGGCAAAACATGTATCATGTCAATTTAATGAACTGTCCTGTTCTATTTAGGTTAGAGATGGGGACTAAGGCTGGGAATGATGGTAGAAAAAGATTCAAATGACTTTGAAATGTTAAAATAGGCAAGTGTGAATCAAAGTGCAAATTTCTAAAGGTCTTTGTTCTTTTCTGTCTGCATTAATGAACTCTTCCCTTTATTATTTTTAAATGCTATAAATGTACCATTGCCTCTAGAGTCATGAAAATTATAGTGGGAAAAACAGCCCAGCAATATAGCTCTAGTAATTATCTCATATTCTGCAGCACTTTTCACTTTAAGTGGAATGAAATATTCCAACTTCATTTATTCTATTACTGATAGCCTTCTATTCAACTTTATAATACTTACTGAGACTAAATTTTGATGGGAGTCCACCCAAAGCCCTAAACTGAAGAGGATGAGAGGCAATCTCAAATCTTAAAGATATTTAAGCCACTACAAGTGGCTGGTTATATAAAAAGCTGTTAGTCAGATTTGGAGTTGTAGCCAAACCCTTCTTTTGCTGTGGTTTGAACATACAACTTAATGGGCAGGGAGACCATTAGCTTTTTCTAGGGCAGTGGAACAAGAAAGAATACCTTGGACCTTAGAGTTACTTTGTTGTAATGTTGTAATGTATATATACACACACTGATTTACAATCAGATATATGTATATATGTTAGATGCTTCAACAACTAGGGTCCCACACTTAGTATTGTGGTCAAGGAAAGCTCTTAATTTAGGCAGAATTTCACTGCCAGGGTAGGTGGTTCCTTTTTCATTTTATTTTCTAATTAAAAATGCCCTTCACGACAGCATGAAGTTTGTTTTATTTGAGGTTTTGCAGAAAAAAACAAAAGGGAAAGCTAGACCTTCAAAATTACTTAGGTTAAAATTTGATAGAGTTGAGACTGACTAAAGAAATACACTTAAGACTCTGATTTCTAAGCTTGCAATCTCTTCAAATGCTGGTGCTGATTTATAGTGTAAAATATGCATTATGCAAGTGCAAAGGCCTATGACTCAAATTTCATGATGTGCAATAAAAAGGTTAAGTGATGGTTATACAAGGTGTAGAATCATCCTTAACTTCCCTAATTACACCAGTTCATATTGGGATTCCTTTAGCACTTTTATGTACAAAGTGGGCCAGTTGTTTATTAATGAT